>LR812538.1:4377269-4611280 GCA_903798195.1 Danio kyathit | reverse complement strand
CCAGGCGGAATGTGCTTTTGGCCTTGCTTTTTGGACCATAGCTTTGGTACACCCAATGACTTCAAGGTCTTCCATGGTGCAGCTCAGCAGTGGCATGGCACAGCTCTGAAACGCCATTTCCTGGAGGACGACTGCTTCTGTTTTTTTTAGAGGACGCAGGTCTGTGCTGTGATGAGAAAGTGTAGTCATCTGGCAAGGGGCTTGCAGAGGTCCAACTCCACAAACAAGTGCTTAAATGTACGAGAGCCCGGATAGCTCAGTCGGTAGAGCATCAGACTTTTAATCTGAGGGTCCAGGGTTCAAGTCCCTGTTCGGGCGAAGGGCTGTCTCTTTGTTAGAGACCTCGTCATGCTTTTAATGTCACTTGGTGGCTGTCCGTTGTGGTGTGTCCTGCGAGAGCACGTTGCTCTGAATTCAGACCGTCAGCTTGTGAGAAAAGAGTGCTCATGAGGTTAGCTGAGTGTGTGAGATTAGAGAGTTGTGCTGTCTCCGCTTCCCAGAGACTGTGCGCAAAAGTTGCACAAGAGATGGTGCGGCTTGCTGTACCCTTGTTGACCCTGTGCTTTGTTGCCACCTCTGCAGGAGAGAAGAAGGAGTCATCGGTAGTCGTGGCCGAGTGGTTAAGGCGATGGACTAGAAATCCATTGGGGTTTCCCCGCGCAGGTTCGAATCCTGCCGACTACGTGATTTTGCACGTCCACCATGTTGTTGTTCTCTTTTCTTTCAATTCTCCTATACGTAATTGCCATCCTCCTCTGCATGTCACAAACAAGCCCCTGTCCCCTAGTGACCAGGCAGCTGTGAGTGAGCGACAGTGGTTTGCTGTGATCGTACAATGATCAGTACTCTGTGTTGTGGCCAGAACAACCCCAGTTTGAATCCCGTTCCAGCAGCCCGTACCTGTTAACGGAAAGCCATGCTGGGCTGAGTTTTTCTCACCTCAGGCCATCGGCTGGATTTTTCACCCCATCCTATGCTGTATCTAGTGTTGCTCACATCTGGCCAAGAGAACAGATAAGTCACAGCTAGGTGCAGTCCTGGCCGAGAGGTTAAGGCGATGGACTTGAAATCCATTGGGGTCTCCCTGCGCAGGTTCAAACCCCGCTGACTATGTATTTCAACACACTCAGCAAAATGGACTGGTCCTTTTTCCTAATTTCTCCCTAACGGAAATGCCGTCCTTCTATGCATCTCGCCAACAAGCCAGTGTCCCTTGGTGCTCAGGCAGCTGCAGTGACTGCCAGCTAGCCAGTGGTGTGCCGTGATCGTATAGTGGTCAGTACTCTGCGTTGTGGCCGCAGCAACCCCGGTTCGAATCCGGGTCACGGCAGAATTTTCCTGTTAACCGTGAGTAATGCATGGGCTGCTTTTTAAAACCTCAGACTGGATTCTGCCCAAATCTGAGCCGTGTCCAGTGTTGCCCTCATCCAGCCAAAAAAGTCAAAGAGCTGCGGCCACGTGTAGTCGTGGCCGAGAGGTTAAGGCGGTGGACTCGAAATCCATTGGGGTCTCCCCGCGCAGGTTCGAACCCTGCCGACTACGAAGCATCCAGCTGGCTTTGCTTTTCCTCTCTGTGAGAGGAACTTATGGCTTTCACGTCGTTTGGTTGCGGGCCTGCGTGTTTAATCCCACTTTGACAAATTCAAGTTCAGTGAATATCCACAATTGAGCTTTTTTGTGGTACCTACGTTCTGATGTTGCCTAGAGAAACATTCGAAAATCGACAGCAACATCTTGTATGGCTCAAACGTTGAGGCAAAAATTGGGATTTGATTCTTTTATTCCAAGTCGCCCAGTCCTTTTTGGCTGTCCCTTTGTGGCACATTTTTTCCCACTCCATCTGCTGCTGGAGAGTTGCTTTATGCGCAGCTCCTTTCAAGACTGATGCTAGCACAGTTCCAAAAGGCCCAGGCGGAATGTGCTTTTGACCTTGCTTTTTGGACCATAGCTTTGGTACACCCAATGACTTCAAGGTCTTCCATGGTGCAGCTCAGCAGTGGCATGGCACAGCTCTGAATCGCCGTTTCCTGGAGGACGACTGCTTCTGTTTTTTTTAGAGGACGCAGGTCTGTGCTGTGATGAGAAAGTGTAGTCATCTGGCAAGGGGCTTGCAGAGGTCCAACTCCACAAATAAGTGCTTATCTGTACGAGAGCCTGGATAGCTCAGTCGGTAGAGCATCAGACTTTTAATCTGAGGGTCCAGGGTTCAAGTCCCTGTTCGGGCGAAGGACTGTCTCTTTGTTAGAGACCTCGTCATGCTTTTAATGTCACTTGGTGGCTGTCCGTTGTGGTGTGTCCTGCGAGAGCACGTTGCTCTGAATTAACCGTCACCTTGTGAGAAAAGAGTGCTCATGAGGTTAGCTGAGTGTGTGAGATTAGAGAGTTGTGCTGTCTCCGCTTCCCAGAGACTGTGCGCAAAAGTTGCACAAGAGATGGTGCTGTACCCTTGTAGACCCTGTGCTTTGTTGCCACCTCTGCAGGAGAGAGGAAGGAGTCATCGGTAGTCGTGGCCGAGTGGTTAAGGCGATGGACTAGAAATCCATTGGGGTTTCCCCGCGCAGGTTCGAATCCTGCCGACTACGTATCTTTGGACGTCCACAATGTTGTTGTTCTCTTTTCTTTCAATTCTCCTATACGTAATTGCCATCCTCCTCTGTATGTCACAAACAAGCCTTTGTCCCTTAGTGACCAGGCAGCTGTGGGTGAGCGACAGTGGTTTGCAGTGATCGTACAATGATCAGTACTCTGTGTTGTGGCCAGAACAACCCCAGTTTGAATCCCGTTCCAGCAGCCCGTACCTGTTAATGGAAAGCCATGCTGGGCTGAATTTTTCTCATGTCAGGCCATCGTCTGGATTTCTCAACCCAGCTTCTGCTGTATCTAGTGTTGCCCACATCCGGCCAAAAGAGCGGTTGAGACACAGCCAGTTGTAGTCGTGGCCGAGAGGTTAAGGCGATGGACTTGAAATCCATTGGGGTCTCCCCGCGCAGGTTCGAACCCTGCCGACTACGTTTTTCAACACACTCAGCAAAATGGACTGGTCCTTTTTGCTCATTTCTCCCTAACGGAAATGCTGTCCTTCTATGCATCTCGCCAACAAGCCAGTGTCCCTTGGTGCTCAGGCAGCTGCAGCACTTGCCAGCAAGCCAGTGGTGTGCCGTGATCGTATAGTGGTCAGTACTCTGCGTTGTGGCCGCAGCAACCCCGGTTCGAATCCGGGTCACGGCAGAATTTTCCTGTTAACCGTAAGTAATGCATGGGCTGCTTTTTACAACCTCAGACTGGATTCTGCACGAATCTGAGCCGTGTCCAGTGTTGCCCACATCCAGCCAAGAAAGTCAATGGGCTCACCCATGTGTAGTCGTGGCCGAGAGGTTAAGGCGGTGGACTTGAAATCCATTGGGGTCTCCCCGCACAGGTTCGAACCATGCCGACTACTGAACAACCAGCTGGCTTTGCTTTTTCTCTCTGTGAGAGGACTTATGGCTTTCACGTCGTTTGGTTGCGGGCCTGCGTGTTTCATCCCACTTTGACAAATTCAAGTTCAGTGAATATCCACAATTGAGCTTTTTTGTGGTACCTACGTTCTGATGTTGCCTAGAGAAACATTCGAAAATCGACAGCAACATCTTGTATGGCTCAAACGTTGAGGCAAAAACTGGGATTTGATTCTTTTATTCCAAGTCGCCCAGTCCTTTTTGGCTGTCCCTTTGTGGCACATTTTTTCCCACTCCATCTGCTGCTGGAGAGTTGCTTTATGCGCAGCTCCTTTAAGACTGATGCTAGCACAGTTCCAAAAGGCCCAGGCGGAATGTGCTTTTGGCCTTGCTTTTTGGACCATAGCTTTGGTACACCCAATGACTTCAAGGTTTTCCATGGTTCAGCTCAGCAGTGGCATGGCACAGCTCTGAAACGCCGTTTCCTGGAGGACGACTGCTTCTGTTTTTTTTAGAGGACGCAGGTCTGTGCTGTGATGAGAAAGTGTAGTCATCTGGCAAGGGGCTTGCAGAGGTCCAACTCCACAAACAAGTGCTTAGATGTACGAGAGCCCGGATAGCTCAGTCGGTAGAGCATCAGACTTTTAATCTGAGGGTCCAGGGTTCAAGTCCCTGTTCGGGCGAAGGACTGTCTCTTTGTTAGAGACCTCGTCATGCTTTTAATGTCACTTGGTGGCTGTCCGTTGTGGTGTGTCCTGCGAGAGCACGTTGCTCTGAATTAACCGTCACCTTGTGAGAAAAGAGTGCTCATGAGGTTAGCTGAGTGTGTGAGATTAGAGAGTTGTGCTGTCTCCGCTTCCCAGAGACTGTGCGCAAAAGTTGCACAAGAGATGGTGCTGTACCCTTGTAGACCCTGTGCTTTGTTGCCACCTCTGCAGGAGAGAGGAAGGAGTCATCGGTAGTCGTGGCCGAGTGGTTAAGGCGATGGACTAGAAATCCATTGGGGTTTCCCCGCGCAGGTTCGAATCCTGCCGACTACGTATCTTTGGACGTCCACAATGTTGTTGTTCTCTTTTCTTTCAATTCTCCTATACGTAATTGCCATCCTCCTCTGTATGTCACAAACAAGCCTTTGTCCCTTAGTGACCAGGCAGCTGTGGGTGAGCGACAGTGGTTTGCTGTGATCGTACAATGATCAGTACTCTGTGTTGTGGCCAGAACAACCCCAGTTTGAATCCCGTTCCAGCAGCCCGTACCTGTTAATGGAAAGCCATGCTGGGCTGAATTTTTCTCATGTCAGGCCATCGTCTGGATTTCTCAACCCAGCTTCTGCTGTATCTAGTGTTGCCCACATCCGGCCAAAAGAGCGGTTGAGACACAGCCAGTTGTAGTCGTGGCCGAGAGGTTAAGGCGATGGACTTGAAATCCATTGGGGTCTCCCCGCGCAGGTTCGAACCCTGCCGACTACGTTTTTCAACACACTCAGCAAAATGGACTGGTCCTTTTTGCTCATTTCTCCCTAACGGAAATGCCGTCCTTCTATGCATCTCGCCAACAAGCCAGTGTCCCTTGGTGCTCAGGCAGCTGCAGCACTTGCCAGCAAGCCAGTGGTGTGCCGTGATCGTATAGTGGTCAGTACTCTGCGTTGTGGCCGCAGCAACCCCGGTTCGAATCCGGGTCACGGCAGAATTTTCCTGTTAACCGTAAGTAATGCATGGGCTGCTTTTTACAACCTCAGACTGGATTCTGCACGAATCTGAGCCGTGTCCAGTGTTGCCCACATCCAGCCAAGAAAGTCAATGGGCTCACCCATGTGTAGTCGTGGCCGAGAGGTTAAGGCGGTGGACTTGAAATCCATTGGGGTCTCCCCGCACAGGTTCGAACCATGCCGACTACTGAACAACCAGCTGGCTTTGCTTTTTCTCTCTGTGAGAGGACTTATGGCTTTCACGTCGTTTGGTTGCGGGCCTGCGTGTTTCATCCCACTTTGACAAATTCAAGTTCAGTGAATATCCACAATTGAGCTTTTTTGTGGTACCTACGTTCTGATGTTGCCTAGAGAAACATTCGAAAATCGACAGCAACATCTTGTATGGCTCAAACGTTGAGGCAAAAACTGGGATTTGATTCTTTTATTCCAAGTCGCCCAGTCCTTTTTGGCTGTCCCTTTGTGGCACATTTTTTCCCACTCCATCTGCTGCTGGAGAGTTGCTTTATGCGCAGCTCCTTTAAGACTGATGCTAGCACAGTTCCAAAAGGCCCAGGCGGAATGTGCTTTTGGCCTTGCTTTTTGGACCATAGCTTTGGTACACCCAATGACTTCAAGGTCTTCCATGGTGCAGCTCAGCAGTGGCATGGCACAGCTCTGAAACGCCATTTCCTGGAGGACGACTGCTTCTGTTTTTTTTAGAGGACGCAGGTCTGTGCTGTGATGAGAAAGTGTAGTTATCTGGCAAGGGGCTTGCAGAGGTCCAACTCCACAAACAAGTTCTTAGATGTACGAGAGCCCGGATAGCTCAGTCGGTAGAGCATCAGACTTTTAATCTGAGGGTCCAGGGTTCAAGTCCCTGTTCGGGCGAAGGGCTGTCTCTTTGTTAGAGACCTCGTCATGCTTTTAATGTCACTTGGTGGCTGTCCGTTGTGGTGTGTCCTGCGAGAGCACGTTGCTCTGAATTCAGACCGTCAGCTTGTGAGAAAAGAGTGCTCATGAGGTTAGCTGAGTGTGTGAGATTAGAGAGTTGTGCTGTCTCCGCTTCCCAGAGACTGTGCGCAAAAGTTGCACAAGAGATGGTGCGGCTTGCTGTACCCTTGTAGACCCTGTGCTTTGTTGCCACCTCTGCAGGAGAGAGGAAGGAGTCATCGGTAGTCGTGGCCGAGTGGTTAAGGCGATGGACTAGAAATCCATTGGGGTTTCCCCGCGCAGGTTCGAATCCTGCCGACTACGTGATTTTGCACGTCCACCATGTTGTTGTTCTCTTTTCTTTCAATTCTCCTATACGTAATTGCCATCCTCCTCTGTATGTCACAAACAAGCCTTTGTCCCTTAGTGACCAGGCAGCTGTGGGTGAGCGACAGTGGTTTGCTGTGATCGTACAATGATCAGTACTCTGTGTTGTGGCCAGAACAACCCCAGTTTGAATCCCGTTCCAGCAGCCCGTACCTGTTAATGGAAAGCCATGCTGGGCTGAATTTTTCTCATGTCAGGCCATCGTCTGGATTTCTCAACCCAGCTTCTGCTGTATCTAGTGTTGCCCACATCCGGCCAAAGAGCGGTTGAGACACAGCCAGTTGTAGTCGTGGCCGAGAGGTTAAGGCGATGGACTTGAAATCCATTGGGGTCTCCCCGCGCAGGTTCGAACCCTGCCGACTACGTTTTTCAACACACTCAGCAAAATGGACTGGTCCTTTTTGCTCATTTCTCCCTAACGGAAATGCCGTCCTTCTATGCATCTCGCCAACAAGCCAGTGTCCCTTGGTGCTCAGGCAGCTGCAGCACTTGCCAGCAAGCCAGTGGTGTGCCGTGATCGTATAGTGGTCAGTACTCTGCGTTGTGGCCGCAGCAACCCCGGTTCGAATCCGGGTCACGGCAGAATTTTCCTGTTAACCGTAAGTAATGCATGGGCTGCTTTTTACAACCTCAGACTGGATTCTGCCCGAATCTGAGCCGTGTCCAGTGTTGCCCACATCCAGCCAAGAAAGTCAATGGGCTCACCCATGTGTAGTCGTGGCCGAGAGGTTAAGGTGGTTGACTTGAAATCCATTGGGGTCTCCCCGCACCGGTTCGAACCATGCCGACTACTGAACAACCAGCTGGCTTTGCTTTTTCTCTCTGTGAGAGGACTTATGGCTTTCACGTCGTTTGGTTGCTGGCCTGGGTGTTTAATCCCACTTTGACAAATTCAAGTTCAGTGAATATCCACAATTGAGCTTTTTTGTGGTACCTACGTTCTGATGTTGCCTAGAGAAACATTCGAAAATCGACAGCAACATCTTGTATGGCTCAAACGTTGAGGCAAAAATTGGGATTTGATTCTTTTATTCCAAGTCGCCCAGTCCTTTTTGGCTGTCCCTTTGTGGCACATTTTTTCCCACTCCATCTGCTGCTGGAGAGTTGCTTTATGTGCAGCTCCTTTCAAGACTGATGCTAGCACAGTTCCAAAAGGCCCAGGCGGAATGTGCTTTTGGCCTTGCTTTTTGGACCATAGCTTTGGTACACCCAATGACTTCAAGGTCTTCCATGGTGCAGCTCAGCAGTGGCATGGCACAGCTCTGAAACGCCATTTTCCTGGAGGACGACTGCTTCTGTTTTTTTTAGAGGACGCAGGTCTGTGCTGTGATGAGAAAGTGTAGTCATCTGGCAAGGGGCTTGCAGAGGTCCAACTCCACAAACAAGTGCTTAAATGTACGAGAGCCCGGATAGCTCAGTCGGTAGAGCATCAGACTTTTAATCTGAGGGTCCAGGGTTCAAGTCCCTGTTCGGGCGAAGGGCTGTCTCTTTGTTAGAGACCTCGTCATGCTTTTAATGTCACTTGGTGGCTGTCCGTTGTGGTGTGTCCTGCGAGAGCACGTTGCTCTGAATTCAGACCGTCAGCTTGTGAGAAAAGAGTGCTCATGAGGTTAGCTGAGTGTGTGAGATTAGAGAGTTGTGCTGTCTCCGCTTCCCAGAGACTGTGCGCAAAAGTTGCACAAGAGATGGTGCGGCTTGCTGTACCCTTGTTGACCCTGTGCTTTGTTGCCACCTCTGCAGGAGAGAAGAAGGAGTCATCGGTAGTCGTGGCCGAGTGGTTAAGGCGATGGACTAGAAATCCATTGGGGTTTCCCCGCGCAGGTTCGAATCCTGCCGACTACGTATCTTTGGACGTCCACAATGTTGTTGTTCTCTTTTCTTTCAATTCTCCTATACGTAATTGCCATCCTCCTCTGTATGTCACAAACAAGCCCCTGTCCCTAGTGACCAGGCAGCTGTGGGTGAGCGACAGTGGTTTGCTGTGATCGTACAATGATCAGTACTCTGTGTTGTGGCCAGAACAACCCCAGTTTGAATCCCGTTCCAGCAGCCCGTACCTGTTAATGGAAAGCCATGCTGGGCTGAATTTTTCTCACTGTCAGGCCATCGTCTGGATTTCTCAACCCAGCTTCTGCTGTATCTAGTGTTGCCCACATCCGGCCAAAGAGCGGTTGAGACACAGCCAGTTGTAGTCGTGGCCGAGAGGTTAAGGCGATGGACTTGAAATCCATTGGGGTCTCCCCGTGCAGGTTCGAACCCTGCCGACTACGTTTTTCAACACACTCAGCAAAATGGACTGGTCCTTTTTGCTCATTTCTCCCTAACGGAAATGCCGTCCTTCTATGCATCTCGCCAACAAGCCAGTGTCCCTTGGTGCTCAGGCAGCTGCAGCACTTGCCAGCAAGCCAGTGGTGTGCCGTGATCGTATAGTGGTCAGTACTCTGCGTTGTGGCCGCAGCAACCCCGGTTCGAATCCGGGTCACGGCAGAATTTTCCTGTTAACCGTAAGTAATGCATGGGCTGCTTTTTACAACCTCAGACTGGATTCTGCACGAATCTGAGCCGTGTCCAGTGTTGCCCACATCCAGCCAAGAAAGTCAATGGGCTCACCCATGTGTAGTCGTGGCCGAGAGGTTAAGGCGGTGGACTTGAAATCCATTGGGGTCTCCCCGCACAGGTTCGAACCATGCCGACTACTGAACAACCAGCTGGCTTTGCTTTTTCTCTCTGTGAGAGGACTTATGGCTTTCACGTCGTTTGGTTGCGGGCCTGCGTGTTTAATCCCACTTTGACAAATTCAAGTTCAGTGAATATCCACAATTGAGCTTTTTTGTGGTACCTACGTTCTGATGTTGCCTAGAGAAACATTCGAAAATCGACAGCAACATCTTGTATGGCTCAAACGTTGAGGCAAAAATTGGGATTTGATTCTTTTATTCCAAGTCGCCCAGTCCTTTTTGGCTGTCCCTTTGTGGCACATTTTTTCCCACTCCATCTGCTGCTGGAGAGTTGCTTTATGCGCAGCTCCTTTCAAGACTGATGCTAGCACAGTTCCAAAAGGCCCAGGCGGAATGTGCTTTTGGCCTTGCTTTTTGGACCATAGCTTTGGTACACCCAATGACTTCAAGGTCTTCCATGGTGCAGCTCAGCAGTGGCATGGCACAGCTCTGAAACGCCGTTTCCTGGAGGACGACTGCTTCTGTTTTTTTTAGAGGACGCAGGTCTGTGCTGTGATGAGAAAGTGTAGTCATCTGGCAAGGGGCTTGCAGAGGTCCAACTCCACAAATAAGTGCTTATATGTACGAGAGCCTGGATAGCTCAGTCGGTAGAGCATCAGACTTTTAATCTGAGGGTCCAGGGTTCAAGTCCCTGTTCGGGCGAAGGACTGTCTCTTTGTTAGAGACCTCGTCATGCTTTTAATGTCACTTGGTGGCTGTCCGTTGTGGTGTGTCCTGCGAGAGCACGTTGCTCTGAATTAACCGTCACCTTGTGAGAAAAGAGTGCTCATGAGGTTAGCTGAGTGTGTGAGATTAGAGAGTTGTGCTGTCTCCGCTTCCCAGAGACTGTGCGCAAAAGTTGCACAAGAGATGGTGCTGTACCCTTGTAGACCCTGTGCTTTGTTGCCACCTCTGCAGGAGAGAGGAAGGAGTCATCGGTAGTCGTGGCCGAGTGGTTAAGGCGATGGACTAGAAATCCATTGGGGTTTCCCCGCGCAGGTTCGAATCCTGCCGACTACGTATCTTTGGACGTCCACAATGTTGTTGTTCTCTTTTCTTTCAATTCTCCTATACGTAATTGCCATCCTCCTCTGTATGTCACAAACAAGCCTTTGTCCCTTAGTGACCAGGCAGCTGTGGGTGAGCGACAGTGGTTTGCTGTGATCGTACAATGATCAGTACTCTGTGTTGTGGCCAGAACAACCCCAGTTTGAATCCCGTTCCAGCAGCCCGTACCTGTTAATGGAAAGCCATGCTGGGCTGAATTTTTCTCATGTCAGGCCATCGTCTGGATTTCTCAACCCAGCTTCTGCTGTATCTAGTGTTGCCCACATCCGGCCAAAAGAGCGGTTGAGTTACAGCCAGTTGTAGTCGTGGCCGAGAGGTTAAGGCGATGGACTTGAAATCCATTGGGGTCTCCCCGCGCAGGTTCGAACCCTGCCGACTACGTTTTTCAACACACTCAGCAAAATGGACTTGTCCTTTTTGCTCATTTCTCCCTAACGGAAATGCCGTCCTTCTATGCATCTCGCAAACAAGCCAGTGTCCCTTGGTGCTCAGGCAGCTGTAGCACTTGCCAGCAAGCCAGTGGTGCGGCAGCTGCCAATAGTTAAGCTTAACTTTCCTTAACTTTTCCTATTCATTCTCTATGGTAGTGCTTAACACTACCGATGCAATATACTTTTGGTCACACATAGATTTTTGGCGCTGTTCATCATTTCTATGACGGGGATTTAAAAAGCCCAGTGTTGACGATAGGAAAGGTATGTTACTGAATTGTCAGGTTTAAAAAAAAACATTTTTTGTTGTACAACAAATAGTTACTGTCTAAACCATCTTAACACAAACTTTGGCATATGGTTGTTTGCTGTTTTAACTAACGTAATCAATCAGAAAAGGTAAATTATAAGTATAAATATTGTATAATATATAAATAATATTGCGCAATGAAAACATAGATTATTAAACAATAATATAATGTGAAATGGGATATTGATTAATATTCAATAGGGGTGTGACGAGATGCCTACTCCACGAGACGAGACGAGATACGAGATTGGGTTCACGAGAACGAGACGAGATTTTTACACTATTTTTAAGAAATCCTCAATGATGAAATATATGAATGGAAAATAGTCTTTTATTCAACTGGGAAAAAACTAAATCGCAAAACTACTTAGGTGCTTTCTCTAAATCAACTTGTAATGAATGTTATTTTACTTCTATTTCATTGAATTATATGCAGTGATGACATGCAAACACTGCTAAATATTTTGCTAATAGCCTATGTGAATGGAAAATAATCTTTATATATATATATAATTTTAAATATTAGCTAAATATTTGCTAATAAATGAATGGAAAATAGTTTTTTATTCAACTAGAAAAAAAAAATATCACACAATCTAAAACAGTTTAGGTGCTTTTTAAAAACATTGTAATGAATGGTATTTTATTTCTATTTAAATGAATTCTATGTCATAAAGGACATGCAAACACTGCTAAATATTTAGCTATAAATGGCTTCTCCCCTGTACAGTTTCACATGATATATCGAACTTATTTCCACACACTTAAACAAATATATGTAATTTTGTGTATTTCATTTTTTATTTAATAAATGAGTTTCACTTTCATTAGCAAGATTTTCATTCAGGCCCCGTGACTCACTCTGAGCTACTGGAGGCGATCATGCGAATATGAAGGACTGATAGGAGAGTTGTTTTAATGGAGTTTGATACCGCACGCAGAATGAAAAAAAATTCAGCTTTTCCCGCGACAGTATAAACGTGTGTTCCATGATGATGATGTGTGACGATGAGTCTCTCAGGAGTTCATTCAGTGAGTGTGTGTGTTTGTTTGCGCGCGCTTAGAGATTGTGTGCATCTGTGGTGCTTTACTGACTCGCTAGGTGAGTAGGTCCTGTCGCAAAATGTGGCTAAAAGTCCCTCACAGTGTTAATAGTTAGATTAACGGCGTTTACATATTCGTTACTTCAATAATGCGACTAAAATAGGAATACTCCACGTCTTAATTTCATTTGTGTTTACGACGATTATGCCTTTCAGCATATCTGAAGTTGCTATTCCATGGATACGAACCATAATGTGTGAGGCTGTAGTTGTAGCCCTATGTTGGATGCCGGCACCTGCTGAACTCCGGTGAAAAAAGCGGTTACGTCACACCCGCCCCACCCAACTGAGTGACAAACGCAACTCTGAGGCCAGCCTGGGTTGGCCAGGTGTGTTGCAAAGCACTTTATTTGCAGATCAAATCCAATCCTGCCTCCAATCGTCAATGCTAATTTCACCCTCACGCTCCATCATAACATCACAACCCGCGTGACGAGGACAACTTTTCACCTTCAACGAGAAATCTCGCCGCGAATAATATAATTGTCACACCCATAATATAGACCAATACCAACCTTTGTCACACATGACGTCACACGGGTCCCTGGTTGCAGAAAAGACCAGCTGCTATAACAAACATGTCATGTTTTGCGGTATATGAAGCCAAAAAATAGAAAACTTAACTTTTACCTTACACCACACTGCTTTCAATGCCGACTGCAGACGTCTTTGGCTAAAAGGGAGCTAAATGAAGTGACGACCTCCTAATTACAAATTACGCAGTTCTCACGTATATCATGGTAAGTTCAGGCTATGCTGAATCACATACATTACTCGTTTTTGATTGCAGCAATGATTTCGGCAAAACAGTTACATGTGGTTAAATAAACTGCAGACACTGAATGCTCAGAATGAACGTGAAAGTGTAAGTTATTAAAGTAAAGTTTGTTTTATATTCACACATTCATTCAGTGACAACTTGTGACACTCCCTATATTGTTTACCACGGTACTTTGAATATTCGGTCTGAAATAACCTGCAAGTGTGACTTGAAAACAACAAGAACACTGTTTATTTGACTGTGAACAATGTTGTACTTTGATAGTCATTGGCTGCTAATATGATTTCGCTATTTAGATTTTGCAAATAATACGTTTATGAAATTATATTATTAAGGGGAAAGTCCGAATGTGCGAATATAAAACCAACTTTACCTTTATGTGTCACATACCCTGCCATAAGTTCAGGTGTAGATCGCTGTCAGAATGCTGTTTTTCTGCTTGTTGATGATCTCCCTGGTCTTGTATAACGTTAGCTCCGTCTTTTTTTCCTTGTGTTTGGCTGGGCAGAACCTTGGATTTTAGCACTACATAGTTTTGAATCTGGTAATCAGGGAACATTCTTGCACATGACCACACAGAACACAATTAATGGCATCCAAACACTTGTAGGGCTTTAACTTCTCTCGTAAAATCCCTTGGAGCTTCAATGAGATTATATTTCGGGCTGGATGCTTGGTCATTTCGTTTTATTCAATATCCATTGGGAGGCTGCTATCACAAATGGACCTGTCAGACGAACGCCGCTCACTTTAACGTTAATTTTGCCGAATAACTGTGCTTGTCACTGGGTGACAAGCTGTTATAATACACTGTAAGCATTATGTAAATAATATATATAATATGCAATCAATCTAACTTATTTCTAAGACAACAACAAACTCTGTACTGCATCGGATGTCATTCCCTCTCTGTAAATGGTAGCGATCCTGGTTTTTTTTCTGCCACCTCCCTGCGCGCGCATCCTGAATGTTTACAAACATGGTAATTGGTCTATTCAATGTTGAAATATAATGGAAATTTATTTGCATATTAATAAATGTTTTGTTTTCAAGAAATTTTGCTAAATACATCTATTTATTGATACATTTAGATTAATTCATTTATTGATAATTTCATTGATACATTAATTCATTATTTATTTATTATCTATTACAATCATTATTTTAAAATAGTTGCATTAATTGTTTATTTAAAAACTTTTAAACTACTGCTGTTATTTTATTAGTATTTTGATTGTAAAGTTTAATGTTTCAATGTTATTTTCCTATTGCGTAATTAAAATGTTTTTAATAGAATAAATACTAAATTAAAATATATATTGTATGTTAACACTGCAGTAGGATGTAGTACATGTAATTAATAGCCTATATCACACACACACACACGCACACACACGCACACACACGCACACTTATAAATTACTAAAAATAAAAGATGGCAAAAGAGTGTTCAGTTTAATAGTATTATATTCATTATAAAAACAGATTATTAATAGAATACAAAATCTAATATTGTAAAATATTAATAAATGTTGAAATTTTATTGAATTTGAATTACATATTGATTTATTTTATTTATTAAACTAATTATTATTTTTATTAATCAATTTATTAAATTTAGATAAATGTATTTATTGATATAATAAAAAATAATAATTACATTATTTCAGATTAAACAGTTTACATTAATTGTTTTATAAAAAAATAAAATCATTTGAATCTCAATATACATTTTTTTTAAATAATGCAACACATCATTAACAATAATTGCTTTTTGTGTACAGCAAAGCAAGATAAAAGGAAAGTGTTCTTCCCAGGCAAGATTAAAGTGTGCTTCAAAGGACCAACTAGATATCTGAGATAAGATTAACTTGCATTATTTTTTTTTTATTTGTAGAAATTATAATTATTTTAATTATTAATTAGTATATAATTACATAAATATTTAATTTAAAATTTCATTCTATATATTTACTTTTATAATTATACATTTCTGTACTGTACTGTAACAATTACATTTTTCAGTATTATATAATATGTTGTTATTGTGCTATATATAATGAGAATATTTTGGGTTTCTACTGGTTGTATTTTCTATGTATTGTATACACTGATCAGTGAAATGAAAAACAACCAGTATAACACACACACACACAATTTCAACTCAATTTTTATATTCATATTTTCTCTGTTTCTTGATTTTTTTTCATTCATTTTTCATTTCAATTTTCATTTAAATTGTATCTATTTTTTTCTGCTATATTTTAATTTGGCTGTAGAAATTTTTTGGACTGTGATTTTCTGTTTTTTCGTTAGAGAAAATGTTGATTTAAAAGAGTGATCTGCGAGGGGTGTACTCACTTAAACTGAGCACTATATCAGCACTGAGCAACCCATCTCTGGGAAACATCCATACACACACATACACTACAGACAATTTAGCTTACTCAATTCACCTATACCATATGTGTTTGGACTGGGGGAAACTGGAGCACCCGGAGTAAACCCACGTGGACATGGGGAGAACATGCAAACTCCACACAGAAACACCAACCAAATTTTATTTCTGGGTTTTCTGTACATAGTTATACAAATTTAAAAAGAATATCTCTTAAAAAATAAAAGTATAAAATATGATCAGAATGTTCCTTTCCATTTTTCACATTCACATTTTCTATATTAAAGCTCAATCAAGCAATCACTTTTTTATTTATATAGTGCTTTTAACAGCCTATTTTCAAAGCAATAAACAGTATCAAACAGAATAAAATATACCCTATATGTTACATTCCAAATACATATTTAGATCACATTTCGTAAATCCTACACAGTAAATGAATGAATAAATAAATTCTTGTTATCATTCAATTAAGCACAATTGTTGCAAGATTTATTATATCTTTATGCAAAATGATCATTTATTTTATGTTAATTGTACTTAAAGTGTGTCTAGATGAAAAGCAAATACAAATTCAAATTTGTACAAATTCGTTTTATATTATTTGTGGCCGAGACGGGATTCGAACCCATAATTTTGTGTATTTTACTTGTCCCGCCTACCTTCGTTTCTATTGGCTAGACAGCGCTCTACACCTACGTGCGACTGGCCAATTCCACCCAATGAATTTTAAACAACTCAAGTGATGATTTCCTACCTGTACTTACATCCAAACATGTGTAATTGCCATCATTCATGCACACCAAATTTTTCTTTTCTACCCAGATAGCATACGCATGTGGGCCACTTTAAGCAGTTATGCGGTACTGGTGGTCTTCTTTGGCCCAGACAAAATGAATGTGAGCCTGAAGTGGCCCACTGCACAATGGCAAAAGTGGGCCAAAGACTCAAATTCATATATGGGCCAAATATTTGGCACTTATGGCAAAATGTAATCTGAATGTGAGCCTAATGGCAAGTTGGCAAAAATGTGTGGCATAGTCATTTAAGGGTAATCTGTGTCTAAACCTAAAGTGGTTTACATGTGTAGGTGCAAATGTGGCCCAGTCATCTTAAGACATATGTAGGCCACTTTTGGCAAATATTTGGCTCAGTAAGCTCTGGCTAATGCGGCTGTGAGTCTAAACTGGCCCAAAGAAAATATGGCAAATGTGGCCCAGTTATTTTAAAATATATGTGGGCCACTTTTGGCAAATATTCGGCACAATAAACTCTGGCTAATGTGTCTGTTAGCCTATAGTAGCCCAGAGAAGATATGGCAAATGTGGCCCAGTTATCCTAAAACAAATGTGGGCCACTTTTAGCAAATATTTGGCACAGTAAGCTATGGCTAATGTGGCTGTGAGCCTATAGTAGCCCAGAGAAGATATGGCAAATGTGGCCCCAGTTATCGTAAAACATATGTAGACCACTTTTGGCAAATATTTGGAACAATAACGGGCCATAAAAGGGGTGATAATTATAGGGGTGAAACCATAGCTCTTTGACATGGCAGATATGGGTAGTATATATACGCACTGTAAAACTTTTTATTTCAAATTTAAAGAATAATACTGGCAGTTGGGTTGTCAGCCACATACTGTGTTTTTATAGTCTACAGTCCACTCCTGTAGTTTACATTTACAATATTCATTCATTCATTTTCTTTTTGGCTTAGTCCCTTTATTAATCTGGGGTCGCCACAGCGGAATGAACCACCAACTTATCCAGCACGTTTTTACGCAGCGGATGCCATTCCAGCCGCAACCCATCTCTGGGAAAATTTACAATATGTTACTGTTAAAATACATTTTTACTCTTTGTTTTTACAGCTCAAACCTTTAACACTTTAAACCCCACACCAAAGTTCTCAGTTTTAAATCAACACTTCCAAGTGTCCACACTACTGAGTGCTTAGGAAACAGTGAAATACAGCTGAAGATAATGGGTTACTTATATAATAATTGAGGATCGTTGATTACCAAATCCTGTTTACAAAAAGAAATACTGAAGGAAAAACAATACAGAAAATAGAAAAACAGACTTTAACTGACCTGTCAAAGCTTTGTGATAAAATCAGCTTAAGTACAACAAATTATTTAAAAAATGAGCAGATAGTTAAAGCACTCCACAAACAGCATCGCCAGCTACACTAACTAGCCTGTTTCATTTAGTCTAAAATGCACAAAAGTTCTTCTTGAGATAAAACTTTACATTTAAAGTCACTGTCATGGAGAAATTGTTTGCTTTAGTTGGGCTCATAGCCCTGAATCTCTTAATGTAAGTTTCTTTTGGGCTGTTGTTGTAATTTTAAAGAACTTTGTTTGAAAAGTTTATTCATTACAGGAAACAAGCCAATGAAAAAAAAAATATGTCAGGTGATGTTAATTTTGTTTTAAGTGAGGCACAACCTGTGATTAAATTGATATAATTGATGTTAACCAATGTGGTGATGCAATGGCGCAGTAGGTAGTGCTAAGAAGGTCACTGCGTTTGCATGGTGTAGGGGTAATTTACAGTTTTATCCCAAATAATGACCAGTCTGTCTTTCTGGTGCATGCTCGAGTGACAACACTGCCACTGTTACGATAGCATCGCTGCGTGTGTTTGTAGCTCTCTCTGTCACATAGATTCGCAGTTTGCATTTTTATTATTAAATACCTCCACATTCGCTAAATACTACCTAGGGGTAACAAACCCTAAATACATTTTATACAACACTTAACACTTTATACAAATAAATCTACTACAAAACGTTCTGTCTCTCGAGCATCCGCCTGTTGTTTGTAGCTTTAGCCTGCTAGCACCGCAAGTCAGCTAAAGCTACCGACTGCTTTCATTCCCTAATTTTCTCAGTTACTGGCTTTGCTCTTTACCCTGTACGATGTCACTTGTGTCTCTGTCCTTGTGTGCAGGAGAGGCAGGCCAGGCCCAGCGCACCGAGGACGCGGTTCACCCAGGTGTTGTTCACGCCGACACCTGGCTACCACGGCCCCTAGGTGCAGCCGCGTAAGGTGCTCAGCAAATCCCGGGGCAGAGCGTCTCCTCCTCCCGTGTTCGAGATCTCCACGGAGAACCGCTTTGCCCCTCTCCGCGGGATGGGTCGCGATGTGGCTATCATCGGTGACTCCATTGTCCACCATGTCCGTCCTGCTTCCATTTCAGGTAACAAAGTACACACATTTTGCTTTCCTGGTGCTCGAATTAAGAATATTTCTACACAGATTCCTAGTATCCTGAGCGCTGGCGAGAGCCTCAGTGCTGTTGTCCTCCACGTGGGGACGAACGACACCGGGCTCGGCCAGTCGGAGATCCTGAAGAGGGACTTCAGGAGCCTGATCGAGAAGGTTCGACGCACCTCGCCTGCCACGCAGATCCTCATTTCTGGACCCCTTCCTACCTAGCGCCGAGGAAATGAAAGGTTCAGTAGACTTTTTGCTCTGAATGAATGGCTATTAACATGGTGTAATGAACAGAAACTGCTCTTTGCCAATAACTGGAATCTTTTCTGGGAGCGTCCTAGGCTTTTCGGTGCTGACGGGCTGCACCCTAGTCGAGCTGGAGCTCAACTGCTGTCGGACAACATCTCTAGGATGCTTCGTTCTGTCTGACTAGTAAGTAAAAATTCACAAAATTCACATATTATCCATATAGACTCTTGTTTGTCCCACTTAAATTACAGTAATACATGTCTTACCCCATAGAGACTGTGTCTGTTCCTCGTGTTATTAGATCAACAATTAAACCTACTGTGTGCTCTAGAAAAAATCTATTAAGAATAAAAGCTGAAAATCCAATAAAAAGAAATAATACAAACTTCGTAAAGCTTGGTCTCGTAAACATCAGGTCACTAGCACCTAAAACACTTATTATAAATGAAATAATAACAGATAACAATCTAAATGCACTCTGTCTCACTGAAACCTGGCTGAAACAAAATGACTATATTAGCTTTAATGAAGCAACTCCTCCAGGATTCCCATATAAGCATGAGGCTCGTCAAACCGGTCGTGGTGGGGGAGTTGTATCAATCTTTAGTGATTTTCTTAATGTTAATCAGAGAAATGGACTTATGTTTAACTCCTTTGAGTTATTAGCTCTTAATGTTATGCTTCCGGATATTATGCAAAAACCTATGTTATCTCTCGCTATAATCACCATATATAGACCCCCAGGACCCTATGTGAATTTTCTAAAAGAGTTTTCTGATTTTATTTCTGACTTACTAGTTAAAACTGATAAAATACTAATTGTAGGAGACTTTAACATCCACGTAGATGACGCCAATGATACACTAGGGCTCGCCTTTATGGATCTATTACATTAACATGGGATAAAACAAAATGCTGTTGGTCCTACCCATTGCTTAAAGCATACATTAGATCTAATAGTGTCTTATGGAATTGAGGTCTTTGATGTAGACATTATGCCACAAAGTGATGATATTACGGACCACTACCTCTTGCTATATAAGCTGCGTTTACCTGAAATTAGCAGATCTGCACCAATATACTGCCCTGGTAGAACTATCGTTCCGTCCACCAAGGATAATTTCATAAATAACTTACCTGATCTTTCTTTATTTCAAAACGCACCCGCAAACGCAAATTACCTTGATGTAGTAACCAGCAGTATGGATGCCATCTTTACTAGCACACTGAATACGGTGGCACCCATCAAATTAAAAAAGGCTAGAGAGAATAAAACTACACCATGCTACAATAATCTTACTCACGCTCTCAAAACAGCAACCCGTGCCCTGGAACGTAAATGGAAAAAAACTAATTTAGAGGTTTTTAGAATTGCGTACAAAGACAGTATGTCCAGCTATAGGAGGGCTCTTAAATCTGCCATAACCGAGCACCTCCGCAAACTGATTGAAAATAATCATAACAATCCTAGATTTTTATTTAGCACCATTGCTAAATTAACAAATAATCGGTTATCTTTGGAACAAAATGTCCCACCGCAATCAGTAGTGATGACTTCATGAATTTTTTTCAGTGATAAAATAGAAGGCCTTAGACATAAAATAGAAGATGCTAAACTTCCTGCACCACCTTATACTCCAGATCCAGTAAACATTCCACTGAATCAAAATAACCTACAGTGCTTCAAAATCATAGAACAGGAAGAGCTAGATAAAGTTATAGTTCTAAACCAGCTATGTGTATGTTAGACCTGTTAGGGGTATTTACAGTTTTAACCCAAAGAATGACCAGTCTGTCAGATGAAAAAGAGCCGGAGTCAGAGATTTAAATAAATAAATAAAGTTTACTGAAGATAGTTTGCAGTTTCATCAGCAGAAGCCAGCTTCAACACTCGCAATGAGTTCCTAGGCCGCTCTGCTTACAATCACAAATCAATAACAATTATACTCTCACATAACGTCATTATCTGCGTCATACATATAGGTGTTCTAACCTGATTGGTTAAAACACAGATAGACTAGGAAAATTTCCACGTGGGTGCGTGCGTACAATTCTGAACAATATCTTAAGCATAAACGTCAGACATCCAATAGACTGTTTAGAACTGACTCCAGACCTGTTAAAAGTATCTACAATCAAATAGAGCACACACACTTAAAGTACAATCTGCTTCTTATCCAAGGCTGAGTGTACTTCTCAGCCGTCTTTATCAAAAACTGGTTGAAAACCGGTATAATCTACATTCAGACAGTTAAATTCTCACTACACCAAGTCTATCTTGACTAAAAAGTAAAATCACTTTAGACGAATTAACCGTAAAAATAGCAAAATCACTTAAGACATTTTAGATAGAATTAACTCATAGAAATAACAATAGAAACAATAGAACAATATTGTTTCAAGTCCTCAGCCGTTCATTTCCACTCAAGGTCTCCGTGACCTCTGACCAAGTTTGGTGGCTCCTGAAAATAGTTTCAAAGAGACAGGCAATGCACTGAACATTCTTACATAAAGCAGTGTATTTAACTTATTCATTAGTTGAAATCATTTCAAAGTTAAATACTCATTCAAATAATCATATTTAATAAACATAACAAGACATAGGATGATGAGGAAAGGATAAACGTTGATCCATGCTTAGACGAACTGGACGGTAGAAATCCGAATCCTTCAGTCCCCCCTTTTTGACCAATGCGGACAATTCCGCTTCCGGTCAACCAGTGAGGTCATTAAGTGGGAGTAATGACACTTTTTAGGGGTTTAACACAATTTTAGTCTAATTCAACAAAGATCAAACATAAGTAATTCAAACTCAAGCATCTTTCAACAGATATAAGACTAAACCTTATAATTATCTTCTCAACTTGTCATTTGTACCATATTACTTTACTCTGACTAAACCATTCAACATAATTAGAAGCAAACAATATGATCTTGTATAAAATTCATTTGATTATTACTGTCTGATCAATTAGAAATGCTCACAGGTTGGAAATCTTTCATATTTGTCATGTGACAGTAACACCTGTTCGCAAGCATTACCAATTGAACAAGTACAGACTGATTTAATAATTCTATTACCACATATAATCAAGACTCTTGCTTGGATATGGACTATCAAAAATTCATTCAAAGACAGTCTAAGTTTCTGTACATAAGTTAGAAACATTTTCAAACAGCACTGTCAGTATTCACAACATTAATATTGACTTGAGTTGACTTGACTTCTTCAAAATGCTTTTAAAACTCATGGTGCATTTTTGTTTCTTTAAAATGTTCATTTTCGCTGCAGCAGTATAAACTCTTCTTACGGAATGTTTACATCAGCTATTTAATCATCAGATTCAAATGCTTTCATTCAACTTTATCTCTCTGTTCTACACAACATCCAAACAATTATGTTCCTCTGCCCTTGAGGACACACATACATAGACGGAGAGTGACTTGCTGTATTTGCCTTTAACACAAATTACTTCAACTCAATTCCCTGCGTATATTTTTTTCCTGTGCTAGAGTGAGGGTGCTTTCTGGGCAATTTGGTTAGTGGCTTAGCGACTGTCACTGTTTAAATGCCATCATACCTTTAACATTGAGATAGCAAAGAGTTAACTGTAATTAACCTTTAAACTCTCAGTGAATTTAGACATGGGTTTATAACCTAATATAGATGACAGTGTTCAATTTCACTTCAAAATCAGCTATAAATTAATAAAGCTTTTTAAAGTTATTATTTCAGAGAGTAATCTGAATCAGGAAAATAAGTCATCATTAACCATTGCAAACAGAGCTGGATAACCCATCCATTTAAAGCTCATCTCATGGTCTGCATCATCCTTTCATCAGATTTACTCAGCATTATTAACCTCTGGAATGTTTGATATTTCGCTTAGACAATCTGTAATGATATCACACTCATTCCAGAGGTTAGTGACAATATTCATACAACAGGGACAAATTATTCCCCCATGACAATAAGCATTATTGTACCATAGGTATGAATATTGTGACAGCTCATAATTAAGCTTGCTTTAGGTGTTGAACTCGCACAAATTTATTCTTAAAATTCTCTATCCAGTTTCACCTAGTTTTACATAGTCTTTTATCAGGTTTCAAAGTTTTTCTGTTCATAATCAATGTCTTTTCTAAGACAATCAGCTGGGTTGTTTTGCTTTCTTAATATCATTACTAAGCAAGTCGATAACAAAAGCAAAACACGACTCATGGTTTCACTCAGTCTCTGTCTCTCTGTTTCATGCACATAATTTTTCAATAGTCTTTAGACTATAACATTAAAATTATTACAATACAGAATCTTTAATCATTCACCAATGTTCCAAATGTCAAAAGTTTTTATCTTTCAAAACTCAGTTGGAACTATTTAAAGACTAAGAGAATTTCTTGTAATTATTTTACCTTAACTGCTTAATTCCCTTCAGCTGTGTTATCCAAACCATCTCAAAGGCAGTCTTTATCTTTAGCCAGCACCATCTCGAAAATGTCCTTTGCCACGCATAAGGACCTGCATCAGTAAAATACTATGAAAAATCAGACACATCAGTTAAAAATCATCTCAGCTTCACATTCAAGAATTCATCATTCTTAAAAATCAGACCGCAAATATCCAGTGCTTTTAAAGCAGCCAATTACATGATATTGGTAAAATTTTAAGAAACTATACTGTCTCCAATGGTTCTTGAAAGCCCATTGCCATTAACTTTTTTTTTTTTTTTTTTTTTTTTCAATCATCTCCTTCAGGGTATTATACCCTGGCATAGTCCGTTGATGCTTGTCACAAGGACAGACATGTCCTCAATAAAGGCAGGATTCTCGTGATCAGGTCTGGACGGGGCCACTGAGGCAGACTACTGTAACTTCTAACAGTTCCCCTCTAAGGATGCCTTTGGCCGAAGGAACATCACCCCAGTCCAGCACCATCTTTCACATTAAACACCCCCCTTTTTGGGTAGATGCCCCAGGGGTTACGAGGGGTCCCATGTCTTAGGTCGTTTTCCGCTCTGGCCAAGGGAAAATCTTACCCGTCTTAGGGTACCCCCCTTCGTGCCCACTGGTCAACTGCCACTCACACTGCAGCTCCTGTGCAGGCTTCCTCCTTGATCCAGTATTTTCTGCAACTTGGGAAAGTGCATTCAAGAACCATGAAAGCCATTGAGACTACCTACTAGAATTCAAACATTGAGACAGGTTAATCAAACACTTAAATCAACTGAACATCAAGCTGAGATTACTCAAGGAGTTTAGATATCACCCTAATCCATTCAGTGTCAGGGTCTGCTACCTCAGTAGCCACCGGGCCCTGTATTTGATGGTGAAGACTAAAGATAAGACAAAAGTTACAAACAATAATACACCACTGAAGACAAGACAAGAAATTTCCAAACAGTAATAGCAACTGTTCAAATTAATTATCTCTATAGCTCAGGGGGTATATTAGTGTTTTAAAGATGCTTTAAGAAAAGCATTTTCATTCATTTTCATTTCGCTTAGCCCCTTTATTAATCTGGGGTCGCCACAGCGGAATGAACCACCAACCTATCCAGCACATTTTTACGCAGCGGATGCCCTTCCAGCCGCAACCCATCACTGGGAAAACAAAAGCATTTTATAATCTCTTATTTGTTAAATTTAATGTTTAATTACTAATACCTCTATTAGTGCATAAACACTGACATGTAGAATTTCTGTATTCATTCTAGCATTTCTTTCACAAAATAGTCTTTGTGATTTCCAACTGAACACTGTGCTTATCAATTGTTATGGAACAGGCAGATAGCAGCTCTTACCTAACTTCGAATGAGAGACAGAGAGTTCTGATGAATCCAGAATGGTTAATGCATGTTTACTCATTTTAAACATACATTAAACACAACATTAAACTCAATAACATAATTTCATTGTAAAATCTTTTTACTCAAGCTCGTCCTAAAACCTATAAAACAGAATTGACATGCATTTTCAAACTTAATACTTTCACAGTCAACAATAGTTTTAGATCTTTCAGGGGTTAACTACATCCATCAAATTAATATTTGAGACCCCCATTTATGTTACTTTTTATTATTAAAAATATATAAATCCAACCATGAAGCTGCTTGTTTGCACAGACTTACATGGCGCATTTTTATTCGGACATGTCTCTGTTACTTTCACAGCCAAAACCAGTCATGGTGAGGGCTAAACCAAGATAACAGGGCAGTCACACAGAATCTTATCTTCTAAGACACAACATAAACTATTCTTTATTCCCATTAAATGTTACTGTCATTTTTGGGGGTTTTGCTACTAGACACTCAATATTTAGATTTTAGCTTTTCAATCACAATCGAATGCCAAAGAAAGAATAATCTTTCTTAAAATCAGTACTAAAATCATTTTAACCCGAGAGCTTAGCTGAGCCATTTACTGCATTCTGCTCTCTTCTGTTTCATAAGTCTTATGGAGACTGAGCAAGCTACTTAATGTCTCAGTTATTTTATATCAGAGTTCAATACCAAAAGCAACAAGAAATTGAGAGGGCAATCTTACCAACAGCGCTTGGCTTCTGCTTGATGAGTCTGCAAACCATCCCCAAGAGGTGCAAACTGTCCAGACCGGTCCAATCCAGTTAGGGTCATATTTTTCTCGGGATTGCTCCTGGTGCATCATTGATCAATCAACCTCACCCTGACATTTCTAGGTATCTTATCTGACTTTTGTGGCCACTACTATCTAATGGATCTCTTTATAATGTTATTTTTGTTCAATTATTTCTTTCCCTAATAAACTGACCTACACTATTCTTAAAAATCGGGCATGCCCTGGTCTGTGAAGCAGAAAGATAGCAGTGGTGGAACTTATAACACTCTCGGAGTTAATTTAGTCACTACTAAATACAAAAACCAGTCCAAGTTTTATCCCCGAGAATGTCTTCAAAAGCCTCTTACACACCCATTACGGAGTACTTAACTCTGGGTGGAGTAGGTACACCTTTCCATTACTGTTATACGTATCAGTATCATTATTGGTGTACCGTAAAACGCACCAGCTTTCTACCACGGGATTTACACGCAAATTTACCACAAATTTTTGTGAATCCACTGGTGCCTTTCATTCACGTCTGAATGAGAAAACCCACAGCATTCCGTTACTAACCACTACTTCACAGACAATCCCTAGTCTATAATATATTTTAAATTATTTTTTTTCTTACCTTTCTTTTTTGTTGATTGATCAATGGTGTCATCAGTAGACAAATGCCCGGGCATCCTCCACCAAAAACTGTTAGGGGTATTTACAGTTTTAACCCAAAGAATGACCAGTCTGTCAGATGAAAAAGAGCCGGAGTCAGAGATTTAAATAAATAAATAAAGTTTACTGAAGATAGTTTGCAGTTTCATCAGCAGAAGCCAGCTTCAACACTCACAATGAGTTCCTAGGCCGCTCTGCTTACAATCACAAATCAATAACAATTATACTCTCACATAACGTCATTATCTGCGTCATACATATAGGTGTTCTAACCTGATTGGTTAAAACACAGATAGACTAGGAAAATTTCCACGTGGGTGCGTGCGTACAATTCTGAACAATATCTTAAGCATAAACGTCAGACATCCAATAGACTGTTTAGAACTGACTCCAGACCTGTTAAAAGTATCTACAATCAAATAGAACACACACACTTAAAGTACAATCTGCTTCTTATCCAAGGCTGAGTGTACTTCTCAGCCGTCTTTATCAAAAACTGGTTGAAAACCGGTATAATCTACATTCAGACAGTTAAATTCTCACTACACCAAGTCTATCTTGACTAAAAAGTAAAATCACTTTAGACGAATTAACCGTAAAAATAGCAAAATCACTTAAGACATTTTAGATAGAATTAACTCATAGAAATAACAATAGAAACAATAGAACAATATTGTTTCAAGTCCTCAGTCGTTCATTTCCACTCAAGGTCTCCGTGACCTCTGACCAAGTTTGGTGGCTCCTGAAAATAGTTTCAAAGAGACAGGCAATGCACTGAACATTCTTACATAAAGCAGTGTATTTAACTTATTCATTAGTTGAAATCATTTCAAAGTTAAATACTCATTCAAATAATCATATTTAATAAACATAACAAGACATAGGATGATGAGGAAAGGATAAACGTTGATCCATGCTTAGACGAACTGGACGGTAGAAATCCGAATCCTTCAGACCCAATTCCAACAAAATTGCTGAAAGAATTGCTAACTGTTATAGGAGAACCTCTCCTTAACGTTATCAACTCTTCTTTATCTTTAGGCCATGTTCCAAATCTTACAAGCTAGCTGTTATTAAGAAACCACAACTGGACCTGAGCAACTTCACTATTTATAGGCCTATTTCAAATCTTCTGTTTATGCCTAAAATACTAGAAAAAGTTGTTTCTACCCAATTATGCTCCTTTCTGCAGACAAACAATATTTTTGAAGTGTTTCAGTCAGGTTTCAGGCCTCATCACAGTACAGAAACCGCATTAGTAAAAATAACCAACGATTTACTCTTAGCTGCTGACTAAGGGTGCATTTCACTATTAGTTTTACTCGATCTTAGCACCGCATTTGACACCATTGACCACAATATTCTCATAGACCGCTTAAATTCTACAGGTGTCCAAGGACAGGCTCTTCAATGGTTTAGGTCATACTTAGCCGATCGTTACCAGCTTGTGAATACTAATGGACAGCTTTCACAAGTAAGGCCGGTAAAGTACAGGGTCCCTCAAGGATCAGTTTTAGGCCCTTTGCTTTTTACAATATACATGCTTCCCCTGGGATACATTATTAGAAAACACGGGATCAGCTTTCACTGCTATGTGTGGCAGTAGAGATAATTAGTTGCTTTGCGTCATTGATTAATGGGTCTTTGTTTCTGCCCTATTACCAAACGGCATTTGGGCTATAAAAAGGGGTAAACATTTGCTACCTGGAATGCGTCACCTGATGAGTTGCGGCGCCGTGAACGCGCTTCCGTCACTTCCCGGACCTGCCGAGGGCACTTAAAAGCGTAATCTGGTTGGATATTGCTTTATCTAAAGTGTTGTTTGGCTGTGGTGCAAGGCTAAAGCGAGTGTAGAGACTGGAAAAGGTAAGAAAGCATCCTCAGTTGTTTAATGTTTTATTTAATGTGATCGATCTGGGAGAGTTGTATACTCGCTTGCTTTTCTCAGCTGCGAGAACCAGATGCAGGTGCGCAGCGGTGTTTGTTTTGCTGTGCCAGCTGTTTGATTGAAAACTACGTGATGACTGCGGTTTGATTGATCTTGTTCCCCTTTGGCGAGCGGTAGGTGTGTGCATGAAATTGTAAAATTATCTAATAGGAGATTTTAACCTTAGATCCTAATGATATTATTTCTTTGTTTATAGGCTGGGTGGCATTCTGTAAAGCGAGCTCTTGTTGGGCGCTCCGCGTTTACCTGCGCTACAGTGCTGTCCTGTTTTCCACATTTATTTTGTGTTTAGGTTTATTTTGGTTTACATAAGAATTGTTTATTTAACTAACTACTTATTTTTTGGATTTATTGCTTTTGAGTCCCATTCCTCCTATTTGTTTGTTTTTCTGATTTGTATATGTTTTTTTTTATAAGTGTAAGATCCTCCTTTATTTGGCTTAGCTGAATTTATTTGTTTTTGCTTTATTTCTGTTTATTTATCCAGCTGGACTTTTGTTATTTTGCTTTATGAGATTTGTTTATTTTCTGTAACTTGTGCCTCACCTTGTGAAGGTTTAGTGGGGCACTGTATCTTATTTTTTCTTTGGATTATTTGATTTTTGGTTTATTTTCTTGCTTTTGCTCTTTTGTTTGGTTTAAGAGAGTCTTTGCTGGTTTTCTCATTG
This sequence comes from Danio kyathit, assembly GCA_903798195.1. Taxonomy (NCBI): domain Eukaryota; kingdom Metazoa; phylum Chordata; class Actinopteri; order Cypriniformes; family Danionidae; genus Danio; species Danio kyathit. The sequence goes on along the minus strand of LR812538.1, from coordinate 4,582,697 downwards.
TTTACGGGGGATTTAATTTGATTTATTTTTATTGTAAATTGTTCTAATTTTTGTGTGCAAGTTTATTTCTGTTGTAAATTTTGGTTTGATTGCAGGCCATTTGTCCGCTTGTGACCGGGCCCGAGCTCCCAGGACGGAAGACTAATATTTTATAGGTGATTTGGGATTTTCTCACAGTGTGTAGTAATTACTGTGTGTGTGTTTGTGCGCGTGTACTCTTTTTACACAGTGGAGTTCAGTGTTTTCACTTATAGGAAGTGCAGTCTAGCCATCTTCCCTGGCTGGTGAGCTCTGGCCTTTGGGCACACTAATTCTACGGGCTACTGTCAATGTTGGCAACATTGGTTTTAATCGTGTTTTTATTCGAGACCTGTTAATAAAAATCTATTTTTGTACTGTGCTAATGTCTCTGACTCTAATTGGTGGAGCAAACTTGTGCGTGCCTTTTATAGGTGGTGTGTTTTAAATCTTTGGGTGAAATTCCCAAAGTGGCGTAGTCGGGTAAAACGGTGTAAAGTCTATTCTATTTGGGGGGGTCTTCCTCTATTCGCCCACCTGCCACCCGTCACATATGCAGATGATACTCAATTATACATTTCATCTAAACCTGATGAGACGTCTGAACTGTCTAAGCTAACTGAGTGTATTAAAGATGTTAAAGACTGGATGACCAACAATTTTCTTCTCTTAAACTCAGACAAAACAGAATTAATACTTATCAGGCCTAAATCCTGTACACAGCAGTACTCACAACTCGACCTGCAATTAGAGGGATACAAAGTTAGCGTTAGCTCTACTATAAAAGATCTGGGTGTCATATTAGACAGCAATTTAACTTTTGAAAAACATATATGCCATGTCACAAAAACTGCCTTCTTCCATCTGAGAAATATTGCTAAATTGCGAAGTATGCTATCCATATCAGATGCAGAAAAGCTAGTTCATGCTTTTATGACTTCTAGGCTGGACTACTGTAATGCTCTGTTTGCTGGTTGCCCAGCATCCTCTATTAACAAACTTCAGCTAGTGCAAAATGCAGCTGCCAGAGTCCTTACCAGGTCTAGAAAATATGATCATATCACCCCAATTTTATGCTCCTTACACTGGCTGCCTGTTAAGTTTCAGATTGATTATAAAATATTGCTTCTTACCTATAAAGCTTTGAATAATCTAGCTCCTGTTTATCTAACCAACCTCCTGTTTCGCTATAATCCAACTCGCTCTTTAAGATCTCAAATCTCAGGGCTTCTGGTAGTACCTAGACTAGCAAAATTGAGTAAAAGAGGTCGAGCCTTCTCATTTATGGCCCCTAAACTCTGGAATAACCTTCCTAATAATGTCCAAGGCTCAGACACACTCTCGCAGTTCAAAACTAGATTAAAGACCTATCTTTTTAGCAAAGCATACACTCAGTGCATTACATAGCGGTATGATGCATGATGTGCCCCACGCAGGATTTTGCTTCTTGTTTATTGCTTCTTGTTTATATGTTTGTTAATCCTGGACCAGGCCGTATCCTGAGCAGCTGCTGTGGTGGTCATGGAAGAGTGGAAAGCATGAGACTGATTCCTGTGATGCTCCAAGGACAGACGAGCCTTCGCTGAGGTCCAGCTTCCTGGGCCTAGACTGCAGCTCTGCACAAGACGTTTGGCCATAGGGGAAATGGTCGTGCCCAACTGAGCCTGATTTCTCTCTAGGTTTTTTTTAAATCTTCACTTTCGCCAATTGGTGAAGTTTTTTCCTCGCCGATGTCGCCACTGGCTTGCATGGTTCGGGATCTGTAGAGCTGCGCATTGATGGATTTGCTATTCAGTGTTTGGACTCTCAGTAGTGAATATTAACCCACACTGACCTGAGCTAAACTGAACTGAATTGAACTTAATCTCTGAAAACTGAACTGACACTGTTTCAATTCACTATAATCTTCCATGTGAAGCTGCTTTGACACAATCTACATTGTATAAGCGCTATACAAATAAAGATGAATTGAATTGAATGAAGAAGAGCTGGGGTCAGAGATTCAAATAAATAAATAAAGTTTACTGAAGATAGTTTGCAGTTTCATCAGCAGAAGCCAGCTTCAACACTCACAATGAGTTCCTAGGCCGCTCTGCCTTACAGTACAAAAATGCAGCAATTATACTCTTTACACAATGTCATTATCTGCGTCATACATATAGGTGTTCTAACCTGATGGGTTAAAACACAGATAGACTTAGAAAATTTCCATGTGGGTGCGTGCGTACAATTCTGAACAATATCTTAAGCATAAACGTCAGACATCCACTAGACTGTTTAGAGCTAACTCCAGACCTGTTAAAAGTATCTAAAATCAAATAGAACACACACACTTAAAGTACAATCTGTTTCTTACCCAAGGCTGAGTGTACTCTCAGCCGTCTTTATCAAAACTGGTAAAAAACTGGTATAATCTACATTCAGACAGTTAAATTCTCACTACACCAAGTCTATCTTGAATAAAAAGTAAAATCACTTTAAAAGAATTAACCGTAAAAATAGCAAAATCACATAAGACATTTTAGATAGTATTAACTCATAGAAATAACAATAGAAGTTGTTCCCAGTCCTCAGTCCTTCCTTTCCACTCAAGGTCTCTGTGACCTCTGACCTAGTTTGGTGACTCCTGAAAATAGTTTCAAAGAGACAGGCAATGCATTGACTGAACATTCTTACATAAAGCAGTGTATTTAACTTATTCATTAGTTGAAATCATTTCAAAGTTAAAAACTCATTGAAATAATCAAATAATTATATTTAATAAACATAATGAGAAACGGATGATGAGAAATGGATAAACATCCAAGCTGAGATGGATGGGACCGGATGGGATGGTAGAAATCAGAATCCTTCAATGGGTTTCCTCCGTGTGCTCTAGTTTCCCCCACAGTCCAAAGACATGTGGTACAGGTGAATTGGGTAGGCTAAATTGTCTGCAGTGTATGAGTGTGAATGAGTGTGTGTGGATGTTTCCTGGGGATGGGTTGCGGCTGGAAGGGCATCCGCTGCGTAAAAATGTGCTGGAGAGGTTGGCGGTTCATTTCGCTGTGGCATTTTGAGGTCAAAATTATTAGCTAATTTTTTTCGACTGTCTACAGAACAAACCATTGTTATACAATAACTTGCCTAATTACTCTAACCTGCCTAGTTAACCTAATTAACCTAGTTAAGCCTTTAAATGTCACTTTAAGCTGTATAGAAGTGTCTTAAAAAATATCTAGTCAAATATTATTTACTGTCATCATGGCAAAGATAAAATAAATCAGTTATTAGAAATGAGTTATTAAAACTATTAAGATTAGAAATGTGTTGAAAAAATCTTCTCTCCGTTAAACAGAAATTGGGGAAAAAAATAAACAAGGGGGCTAATAATTCTCCTTTATATATATATATATATATATATATATATATATATATATATATATATATATATATATATATATATATATATATATATATACATTTATTTTTTATTTTATTTTTTTTTAGACCAAATGAAATAATTGAATCATTGGAGGATACATGGTCCAAAGAGCTACTTTATTATATTTTATTCATTCTGTATTTTCTTTTATGATGTCATTTACATCATATATGTAATTCCAGTGGTTGAAAGACATGTAAGCCTTTTTTTAGTATATGTTATCCAAATATGAACTTGCAGCCATCCTGTAGGGACATTCTACCAGCAACAGACATTTTCACTTATAAAAAATGGTCTGACCCTTAAAAAACCCCTCAAAAATATCAAACAAAAACAAGCATAAAATCAAACAATTCAATGATACAATGCATCCTTGATCACTGTGAGCTTCTTCTTCGTCAAATGATGTCACTTCCTCTGAGTTATAGCCTTAAAGGTGTATTGACCTAAGCTTTTCACTCATCATAGCACATGTGCTGCTGATGATGTGACAATAAAAGTGATTTGATTTGCATGCATTTTAAAGTTAAATTTAATACAAATATGACAGGACTGACAGAAAAATGGGGACAACTGTAAAATAGTAATTATTTATTATTTGATGTTTTTAATCAATCGATGTGAATGACAGCAACTTCTTGCTATTTCAGTTTTTTTTTCCTCTTCTAAATACCAGTTTTTAGCATACAAAACTAATAAAGCTGTAGGTTGGGCTGAGGACAATGACGGTTTGTAAATTTGTAAAGTGTTTTTAATAAAGGAAAAAATCTGTGAACCAATTGAATGACATATTCCTTTACAGAACAACTGACAAAAATTAAACATCAGTCCATTTTAGAAATTTTCTGGCATGAAATACTTTTTATTCACTGTATTTTTGTTTTTGTTTCAAATACAGATAATGTACGTTTCTGGTAAAATGTCCCAGCTTGTGTCATTTGCAGATCTTTGATGTTTCTGAAATGCTATTATAAACAAATTAAATAAAATACATAATGAAAAACTCCATGGACATTTTATCATTCCAACAACCAAAACAGTGTTTGCAACAACAACAACAAAATGTTCGTTTTATTGATTCACAAAACTGGACCGGGTGCTTTATTTTATTTTTCTAATGTATATTCTCTAAACCTCCTCGCGGTATAATGCACTAGTTATTAGTATTTATAATGTCACGAAGAATCTCGAATTAGTACGAGTTTATGAAGATGAATGTCTTCTCCATAGTAGGGTTCGCAAGTTAGCTTTCCCTGATGATGCGCGAAGAAAGAAAAAAAAGACCGAGAAAAAGTCTCGCGATAGGCGCTTACTTGCACGGCCGCCATATTGTGTGACACTATTTTGATTCTTATCTGTTGGAAGAGAAAAGGAAGAGAGAAAATAAGGGGGAGCAGAGGGGGGAAAAGCAGAAGAGCTGTCAGAAGATTTCACGAGTCTGAGAAGCATCGGGGCGCCGTGTGTTTCTCCCTCACCGCGGTCTTTACCCGAGAGGGCCTGGTTCTGCTGGCGGCCCGGCCCAGCGCAGTTCCGCCGCGGCGTCTCGGGGGTTGCAGGCGGCCCGGGGAGCGGCGCCTGACACGGTGAGAAAAACGCTTCACTCTAGGCCTTTCGGCTGTTTACGAGATCAAGAAGGACGCCGAACAGCTTCGGCTGACTGAGTCGTATTGGTTTGGTTTTCTGCTTGTCTGTGATGCCTGCTCTGATTGCTAGTGCACACACTTATGAGCTAACAACGCAATGAAAAAGTTAATGAAAGTAACTTTCATCAGCCTGTTGCGTCCCCGCATCCGGTTTACTCTGATCGGTTTGATTCACTAACTCGCTGTTTTTATTTTTTTTAGTCTGTTGACGTCTAAGTTATGCTTTGCATCGTCTATGTGGTTAGTAAAGTTACTGAGCTTTTTTTTCTGTGTGATTTTTAACAAATGTTTCAGGATATAATGATCCTTAAGTGTAGCCTGCCATGTTAGAAAACTGAAGTGTTTCTGTTTCTTTTATGGTTACATGATTTCTTTGCTTTAACGATTGATCGATTGTCAGGTCAATGACAGGAGTACGATTTTTCTCTTTATTTTGTCATCTGCTTCTGTAAGGAAACAAAACTCTTGTGGTAATCAGGCCTTGCAAAACAAATGAAAGATCTGCCTGTCATAAATATAGTTGCGCTGTTTATGACAGGTAGCGCTTTCATTCGTTTCTAATGGTTGTTTAAAATAATCCCAAGGCAATTTCTATTGTGTCTAGGATGAAAAGTCCAGCTTTCAGGACAGAATATACTTTTGCTAGTGCCACTTAAGAGTGTTTTAATCTGTGACAATGCATAAATGCATCTTTTGCTTCATTCCTGAATTGAAGCTGTTTTAATACAAAGAAGGAGATAAAAATACTTTAAAAACATGTACATACTGATAAGTGCTCCATTATGTCTAAACTTCTTGGTAATCATATTTGTCTTCTTGGTATGTCATATTTCAGAAGTGGTTATATGCTTCGAAAGACATTCTGCAGTAATACACAGGAGCAAAATGCAAATGTCAACCTTGCCATGAAAAAAAATGAAGTTTTTGCCAAAATTACGAAACCGTTTCTGCATTTTTTGTGCAAGCAAGTATTTTACAGTGCTTTAAAAATATTAAATAATGTCTCTGTTAATGCTTTCAAGCAATTATATTTGAATTATCAAAGTCACACAAGTGCTAGTTTCACTTCTGTCACATCCATAACAGAGTTTTCCTCATAAATGCAAAAATTGTCAAATAAAATCAATCATGTTTGTTCTATAGTGAGCCAACTCTTATCCTTTTTATTAGCATTATTTCTTTTGGGTTGTGCAGTTTTCTTCACAGAATTTCTGCAAAAATTGTTGTATACTGTAAACTCACAGCCTTTTTTTTGTCACATTCATAATGCATGTTTATTTACCTCATTTAAAATACAAAAAATGTTTACAGATTGATATTTTTTCTTCTCCCATCTCTGTGGCTAGTTGTTTTGGAAAATATAAACCGATACATTTCAATACAATGTTAACATACTTTATATTGTACTTGTACTTAGATTTCTGTGTATTGCATGTAACGATCAAATTCATTTGCCAAAATGTGCAGTTACGCATGAACCCCACATGAATTTTATGTCCCACAATGCATTTTACCTTTAATTTTTCTAATTCCTAATTAACACTCTTTTTTATTTATATATCTGCTTAAATTCAGCACATTGGTTAAGTGTATACAGCTCTGCATAAGAAAACTACTTTTTTGTTTTAAAAACTTCTTAATAAACAGCTTAAAAGAACAAGGAAAAGATTGCTACAATTTTTAATGAATGATTCACAATCAGAGAATCAAAATGAGCTTTATTTGTTAAGTGTGTGCAAACATTGATTTTTTTTTTTGTAGTTTACAGTAGGGCTGGACGATACAGCAAAAACAATATCACGATATATTATTTCATATAATTCGGTATTGATAAATATTGAATATTTTTAAAGTCCAGTATGTATGTGTATATATGTATGTATATATATATATATATATATATATATATATATATATATATATATATATATATATATATATATATATATATATATATATATATATATATATATATATAGGGCTCGAAATTAATCTTTTTGCTTGGTAGCACTGGTGCTCCTAATTTTAAAAATTTAAACGCACCAGCCAAAATTTAGTCGCACCCACCAAAAATTATGTGCAGTGTTACTACAAGTTTTATATTAACAGATTTATTGCATTTGAAATCAACACTAATCAAAACTAACAAACAAACAAAATCTCCATGTGCCCTACAATCACTGTTTGACGTGAATGAGATGAACTGAGTTAATGATAATAACTTTGCTATTCTCACGGGTGCTATCTGATATTGCACAGATGATACTGACCTGCAACTATTGTTTACGTCATCTTAATAGCAGTGACGTGAACTCTTTTCAGTCTTTTCATGAGCTGCAATAATAGTTTAATCTTAGTGAATGCAAGCCCTTTTGCGAAGGTTTACGCGATGCAGTTGCACGACTGACAACATTGTGACAATTAAATAGAATTAAATAGAGCATCTTGTGTTTAAAATGTGTGGCAAACACTGTTACCCGCAAACTCCGTCCCTCAGACTTTATGGTGAATGGCTTTAGTCATTTTCATTGAGGAATTTAACCCACTGGTAGTCTTTTATTCACTCTTTGAAAAGTGTAAATGGTGGATTAACATTAACCACATGATCACTAATAAAATGTGACATTATGGTATGTTATTTTCGTTATATCCAGACTAGGGTTGGGCCATGTTGACCAATTTAGCATCGTACAATGTCTAATGTGAAACATCGCGATGGACGATGGCATCGTCTTCATAGGCGGAGCTGCGGAGGTCAATTAATTATTTATGAATAATTAATTAATTCATAACAAATTAATTATTTGTAGCCTAGCGTTTCATCCACCACCGCGGTGGATGGCGAAGGGGTGTTGTGGACGAAAGTGAGCAGCGTGGGGGTGTCGTGGACGAAAGTGAAGAGGGTTGGGGAGTCGCAGAAGAAAGTGAAAATGAACAGCGGACAGGGGAGGAGGGCGGTTGAGGAGGGAGATCCGTAAAATAATGTGGCTGTGTCTGTCTGTGTGTGTGTGGGTGTAGTTACGTGATGTGCGTTTTCAGTGGACGGAGGGCTGTTCAGAAATGCTAGATGAAACACCAGTGTGGACGTGGGTAATTTTCGTTCAAAAATGCCATTTGAAAACTAAGCTGTATTAGTGTAAACGGGGCCTGAGTGTGTATTTTTCACGAGCGGGTTTGCAACGGGGGCGGGGCAGAGGATCGGCGATGCCGGCTCAGCATCGTGAAGTCTATCGGCCATCGTCTATCGGCCCAACCCTAATCCAGACCTGTACGTTTTTGCGGCTGTAGCTCCCTGTCATCTAAAGGAACGTATTGACTGAGTCATTGACAGTTGATGTTAACCAATCCATTTGCGTTTAGTTCAAGAGCAGTGGGCCAATCAGAAGAGCTTGAAGGCTGGGCAAGCATTGCGGGATTTGTTTACTGCAGCAAGTTGACATGACAACTGTTTTAAACTACTCCTGAGCGCTGCGTTTGGCATTTTTAGGTGCAAAGATTTATTCTTCATGAATTTCTCCTAAATCTGCGCATGCGAGAACATTTTGCAGTGAAAACAATTGTATGCACTCGCACAAATGCTCCCACATATATTTTGCTGTCGCTTAGATAAAATTTCAGGTGCATATGCGAAACGGTCGCAATTTCGAGCCCTGATATATATTGCAACTTTTCAATTTAAAGACAAGTTGGTTAGCTTTTACTGCTGCAGGAGTACATGTGTGACTACATTAACTCTTATGCTAAAACTCATTTAGATGGGGTGTTGGTGGCTGGGATGCACAAGAAAAGAAACCAAAAGCCACTCTGGCGACCTGATACATCCTTTTTATTTACAATCTCCTCACTTCCGCTGCATGTTTTATTCTGACCTGAGGTGGCGATGACGAAACCCAGCCTCAGTCCTTTCACATATTGTGTCTTAAAGCGCATGAATAGCATGAGCGTGTGGTTTCCTTCAATGCCCTTTGCGCTTATGCTCCCCTGGTGTCTGTCGTAACTAGGCCACCATCAACCGTTTTATTAGAGTGTGACAAACAAACTTATTAGAGTGTGACAAACGAACAAACTATTGCTGCAGCTCTGATACAACGTTTACTTATGAAAAAAATTAAAAAGCCCTGCAGTGTTTGGGTGGTCTGTGTTTGTCTGAGGTAATTAATCTACCATTGTTACTGAAATGTGTATGTTCCATACAAAGTGTGAAGCTGATTTGTTAGTTCTAGTCACGTGAATCGCGATGCACTTGTGACATTCTGAAAAGTTGAGTTGTTTTCAATTGGGTGCAGTTTATGCACGTGCATAGGGAGAGACGTGCATGTTTTCATTGGAAATAACAAACTTGTACAGTCCCTAAGCTTCCTTCCAAGGCGCGAGCTCAGCCAGCCACAATTTAATAAAAACTATAGCATATACCAAACCTTTTTTATCGATTTTGACGATGGTGTACAGTCAATAAATACCAATACTGTTTTATTGCCCAACCCTAGTTTACAGAAGCTCAGAGTACATGCTAGGGATGCACCGATACTATTTATTTGGAACTGATCTCAGCGAACAGGCTTTTTGCGTTTAGACTGAGAGGTGCATCTTTTGAATGGTTTACTTACGTTTTGCCGTTGAGCGCTCGAGCGGAAAAAGCATGTTACCTCAGTCGCGTCTTTTTTATTCTTCAATCAAATGAAAGCAGAAGCGGGGTTTCCTTTAAGATGACAGCAGTGTTTGTGTTATCAAGATGACTCTGGCGAGATTTTAATGATTGAGGAGAGACTTGTGGTCTATGTTTCAAGTCATTCAAAGCTGTATGACTTTACAAATCTTGAATATCATATATATAAATATCAATTATAACAACATTGACAGGAACACTCGCGCACAATACGGCTCAGCTGATTCAGTCGTAGTGACATAAAAAAGAGCACCACACTCCTTTTTTTCTTGTCATCAATAAAGGCAGTGTGGTGTGCCTCGCGTTTTTGGAATGGAAATGCACGTGCAGTAACAGTAACGTGCCTACAGATGTATTTTGTCAAAGAAGCAAAATGAAAGAAGGATATTTCTGGTCGTAGTTTGACATAGAAGAGTTGATAAACCAGCGCTGATGCTGATGGCCTCTGTGCTGCCAGAGCCGTGTCATAAACTCAATAAATAGGCTATTGGTGATTTAGTGTTCAACCAACAAACCAAACTTTTTTCCATTTGGAAAATTACAGTTATTAATAGTTCTTATATAATATAATTTTTAAATAGCCTAATCTACCAATCAATCAAATCCAAAGTTTTTCTTGATTTTTGCATAATGAACCTTGCATCAAACTGAGGCTTTCATTTTATAGCTTAAAAAAACATGTATGCAAATAATGCAATATCATATGTAAACAACAAAATTGTTATGGGCTATATAGTAGCCGATACTTTACAAAAAGTCAACATAGAGCCTTAAGGTTTATTGTCTTTCATTACACGCAGCGCGCACACATAAAATGCGAGTGAGACAGAGGAAATAAGTCCTAATCGTAATTAAAGACATAATATTTAAACTAATAAATTCTATTAAACATGTTGACAGGGGATTTGCAATAACAGCGGAGCATTATTTAAATGCATTTTTTTTTTTTGTAAGCGACCTATTTGAGGTAACCTGATATTTTTATTTGATGGAAGAAAAAACATGATAGGACAAACAGCCTGCCGGTTCTTAAAAAGGATTCAGTCAGTGTTTTCGTTTTGTAATCTAAATTTGTCATTTTAGTGAAAGATCTAGAGCAGGATTTATTTTATTCTTTTTTGTTTAGTTTATTCTGTTTTTATATGCTGAAAACACTGCAGGTGAAGAAGCTCTGTTATGTTTTGTATGCTGCTCGCATGTTAAAATAAATAAGTATTTTAAAATGCAATATTTAATGTGTCAAACAAAATAGGCACGTCAATTATTTTTTTAATTAAATAATATTTTAATATTAATCTGTTAACGGTTAACATTCGTTTAACGAGCCAAAATTAACTAAAAAGAGCAGTTTCTATAGCTCTGGTGCTAAACTTAAATAATATATCTTCTTTAGTAAAAAAATAACAGACCTATAGGTATACATGACAGACGGCACAATCTAACTAAAAACATGCTTGCTGTGAACTCGGCTACATTATTTGAGCATTCGTTGTGATATTGTCCTTTCGCTTGTAATATTAAGATTTTTTTCTGAAATCTGCAATAGGCTACTTTTGACATTGGTAGTAAAATAATCAGCCTTTTATTAAATTTATTAATTTTATTAAATTAAAGCCTGTTATTTTCATGCAGGTTTGATGCAGATTAAACTAAACCGTCTGATGCCAGTTTTACTTAATAATCCCTCTCCAAATCTCGCCGTGAGTGAGACGGAGAAAGTTAAAAACAAGGTCCGCTTATATGCTTCAGTGCCAAAACACAAACATATATAATATATAAAATTACAGTGAAATATTCACAGTTTCAGAGCAGCCTATATTAGGCTAAATCGTTTTTTGTTAATACCAATCCATATTGCGCCCGTCAGTTTCACCTTTAATTTATTTAATAAACTACTTTGACCACAATGGGCCAGGCTTTAAAACTATTTGCAGCACTTAAAGTATTCACCTTGGAAAAATAAACTCAATCTGAAGGATGGGAGGACAAAATCATTGTAAGAATATTTTTATGGCGAGGCACACGTCGCCTCTGCGCATGCAGCCGGCACTTGAATGAAAGCGCTTGATGTATCAGAGACAAAGCACGCAGTGCTCTGGTCTCTGCAGACATTTGCAAAACAGCAGCTCAACTGGAAGAAAAAAGTGCGTTGAGGATCTGTCCAATGCATTATTGAGGCTTTTCTAATTAAACATTTCAGGTAGGCCTATTTTGTGTGTGAAGAGCAGGTAGTAACCGTCTCCACTCCAGTATTGCGAATGCAATCTGATCTAACAGACACAGCAGCGCAAACATGATGTAACAGCAATGAAATGAACTCCTGCTGCAGGTCAAAATGAACCCCTTTATTGCAAAACTAAATGCATTTCTCCACTAATTATTTAAACTAACATGAACAAATAGTCTTAGAGAGTTTTTCCCTGTTGTCAAATGCGACAAGCAGATTGAATTGTGAATGAATGGAGAATGATTGACAGGCGCAGTGGCGGGAAGCACTGAACTGAACATGATAGCACTTAAATATTCATCTGTACTGCACATTAAACTGTAGAATGGGTTCAGAACATTTGGCATATAGTAGGCCTACATGACAACGTTCTAGTGCCTTAAAATAGGCTTCATGAATTAGTTGGCTTATAAACACAGCGCACGCGAAAGATCAGATTTGGATCGGTACCAGCTGTCCGATACCCGATCCAGCAAAAATATGCGATATCGAACCGATACCAGATCCAAGTATCGGGATCGGTGCATCCCTAGTACATGCACACATATCGACACAAGAGGAGAGAAAGGAAATTTAATAAGTGAGAAAATGTAAATGATATAATTGTTCTATACATCTAAATAAAGGTGATTTGATTTGGCATATACTGTACACACACATCGAATATTGCTTGTCAAAGGTTTACTAGACATAAAGGTAGTAAGGGTTGCACTGACTAGTCGACTGGTCAACTTTAATGCTCTGCCAACTAGTCGTGCTACTCAGATCACATGGTTTTTGACCTGAACAACATGGCAGCCTTACACACGAATGTAGGTTCACCAAATGAAACTGCCCTCGCATTATTGAAATTAATTTAAATGCTATTTTTTTTATGTCAGCGTCAATGATTCACATAAACTAGAATAAAGATTAATTGCTGAGTAAACATTACCTACAATAGCACAATTTAACTGACCACACTTTTCCAATTTGCGATATTTGATATTAATTTGCACTGTTTGAAATCTTACATGAGAAATGGTTGTCTTGTTCTGCCCAATACAAAGGCGACCATGTCAATTATAAATGCCTTCACAGTTCTCTTCTGTGCACACACATAAATCAGCCTGTACCAGCTTACCCAGGCACGTTTGACCCCCATTTTCCAGTTCGTTTGACAAGTGTGAGTGCTCCGAATTCCGCCCAGGCGTGGTTCAGTTGGCCAGCCCAGTTGGAAGAGGTGCGCCAGAGTGCGGATCGTTTGGGTTTGGCACAGTATGCTTTAAGTATGAGTGCAAAGCGCGCCTGAAGACGCAATGTTACTTTTAAGGGAATATTACATATGGATGCTTACTTTTCATTGAACACGAACTGTCATAGTTTATCAAAGATACAAACTCCTCGCTGCATGTCAGCTGATGCCTTCAGCAAACCTTCTAATACCTGCAGCACGAGGACTTCTTTGATAATTTAAGAATATCAGAACTTGTGGATCTGTTCTGCAAAATATTTGACTGTCACTGCATCCAAAACGACTAAAAATAATACAAAACAATATAACTAAAGCAACCTACACTGCTGAGTGAGAGCGCTTATCTTCCTGTTTTTTTTTTTTAATTTGTAAAAAAACTTGACAAGTTTGTAACAATATTTGTATACAATACAGAATATGAATTACGTTGTCAATGAAAAAAAGTACAAGAGAGAGAAAGAAAGAAAACTGAACAGTCGCATCCTCATGATGTAAGTGTGCTCCGGATCGTAAGGTGAAATGCACTGTAAGTGCGGCTGTCAGGGGAGAGGGGAGGGGGGGACAAGCGTGCTTCGGCACGATTCAAGGCGACCGTGGCTAGTGTGAGTACACCCTAAAATGCTTTTAGATCAGTTTTACACAAATTTTACCTTACAATGCTTTACTGTAAGCTTATTAAGAAATTAAAAAATAAATGATTTTTTTTTTTGTTGCAAGAAGCTTCAGAACTTTATTATTTTTAATCCCAAACACAGTTAACTCATTTATTTGAATGTGTTTATGATAAATCATAAACATTAGCCACAAAGTCATAATTGAACTAAACAGAAATGGAATTAAGACATGTATGCATATTTTAGTGGCATTATTGAAGTGCAGTACAGACATGTAAACTTATTACCGTCGTGTAGGACTTGTTGGTGACATTTGGGGACAGGATATTCCATACACACATGGCTGTTTGGCACTATTTTCTGCATCTATACTGAGTCAGTAAAGCACCACAGACACAGTTTTTCCTTTCCATTTGCCGTGTGGTATCAAAAAGAAACTAATATCTCAATCAGATTGTCACCGTGGAATGAATGAAATGTTGATTAATCAATTATTCAGAATAAGACAATAATATGATTGAGGTGTTTACATGAGTTGCTTTTTGAATGTTCCTTTCATGATCCTGTTTTACATGTTATAGCACAAAGATCGATTAATGTCGTTGAGTCACCAGGCTATCCACGTTTCCTCCGGAGTTTCATGTAATTTTGTGCATTTCATGTTTAGTTTTTCAACTTTATCTGCAGTTCTGCAGTTTCCCTTTCATTCAGGAACATTTCATTCATTCCCCTTGACAAACTAAGGTATTGGATTATTATTAGGAAGATAGAAGTAAAACTTGAGTGAAGTTTAAATTTTTTGAGTGAAGTTTAAATCGTCACACAGGTGTCAGCAGTTAGATCGCGCCATGCAAATCCCCTCGAGCAGATGAAAGCCAATCACATTTACTCAACACTGGAAAATTAATGTGATTGGCTGTTGTCCTCTGTGATGCGTTGCCGCTGAAATGTTTTGTGAATGAACCGTGAAACATTGCTTTAATACGGGATAAACTCTCCATTTATGTATAGTTAACTGAACATAGCTTTAGATACATGATAATTTTTTTTTTGTCAATTTTTTTTAAAAGAAAAGTTTTGTTGAATACAAGTGCATGTATGCAGATATATTTAGCTTGTTTTGACACAATATTTAAATTTCTCAGCTAAAAAGAATTGATTTATTTTTGGTAGGGGTGTGAACCTACACTGGTCTCACGGTTCGGTTCGGTTACGATTATCATGCCATCGATTTGGTTCAATTCGATATCTTGGTGCATCATGGTGCATTGACGATGCTTTCCATACATAATTAGATTTTTTTTCTTTACAACACAAGAAAAAAAATTGTATTCAAATCTATAAATATGTTTATATTTATATATTACTTGTAATACAATTTTGTCCTATAATACAAGCAGTCAGATATATGAACTGTACCTTTAATTTTACCTGTTAAAAAAAACACTCTTTGTGAATGTTTTAGACAAAACTCCAGTACATGCACAGAAGACAGCACGAGCATTCATAACAAATAAACTAATGCAAATATTATCTCGCTTGCTTTTTGAGCGCTGGCAAGTTCTTACACCCCTATGATTGATCATCGTCTTCACCTGCTCAACAGAAAGGGCTGCGCTTGGCTTGGCAACGAAAACGATGTTCACCCATGTGCGACTCGGGAAAAATATGCGCATAATACGCGGTTATCAGGTACTCTGTAATAGAATAAATTCAATACAATAAACTCGCACCACAGGCACGCTTGTGTCTGAATCCACAAGTATCGCTTTAACAGCCGAGAGGAGAGGAAAATTTACCTCACAAACATGCCAACGGGTCAAATGCCCTAGGTGTGTGTGTGTGGAAGAGAGAGAGAGAGAGAGAGAGAGAGAGAGAGGGCAGAGATGGAGTTTAACAGCATTTTTCCCTAGTAGTGAAATAGCCTCCTTCCCCATAGTATTCTACCGCGATATCGCGCATAGGGGATAAATGAAGTCAGTGCGTAATAACCGGTTGATCTATTACTGAACCGATATCGAATTGTTCCCATCGGCATCGCGGTGCACCGAAGAAACAATTAATTTTGACACCCCTAATTTTTGGTGTGGCTAGAGAAAAATTTGGCTATGCAATCGTGCGAAGCTGCGCCAGAGCTTATGTGTGTGATTGACGCTAAAGTATAAATCAACCTTTAGTGTTGAGCTCTGGGAAGTCAAGTGAAATAAAAACTATTTATGTATGCATTCATGTTTTGCAATACAACACTAAGAACCACAATCCATTTGCTCATGCTCAATGAGCAAGGTCATACATAACACACTAAAAGTGAAATGAATAAGGAGTCATGTGTACATAACACAACTTCTAAATGAAGTAATTTTAGCATGGCAAAGTCAAATTTATGCATATATACATATATTTTACCAACCAAAAAATTGTGGCAGGTGAAAATGGTGATGGCTAGTGATTTTGGAAAACTACTAGCCACAGTGGCTGGTGGTCAAAAAGTTAATGTCAAACCCTGTTTATAACTCTCTGAAATTGACCCTCTTAGGCTTTGATTCTAATTGTGGCGTTTTGTTGACTGTAGCTTTAAAATCAAATGCGATTGTGCTCTTTTTAAAATAGGGCGGATCTACAAGCACCTGTGCATCACCATAGCAACAGATTGACAACAGAACTACTGTATTTAGTGTGAGTCAGATCTCCATGTGTGCAGTGTCAGTGTGTGCTTCATGCTTCTGTCAGTCTATGGAGACTCCTGTCACTGTTCATTTGTTCTTCATCTAAAACTCCACATTTATAATCCTTTTAGTCTTTGCTGACATTAATATATATATACTGTATAATATATTAATATATATATATATATATTACACCAATTGGAAGGAAACCAATTGGAAAAGGGTTTTAGAATAGGGAGATGTGCTGAAGAATGTTTGAAAACAATAATATTTGCAGCACGGTGTGTCTAAATACCTCTGAAATAGTCTTGTGATCACACATTGTAATGTTATTTCTGTTTCATTCATACTGGATGATGGAAAATGCAGCTATCGCTGCCGCAGAGCAAAGAAGATAAAGATGATAGAAACAGATAAACAGATCAAACATGACCATCATAAACAAACACTTGTGGCAATATTTGGATCAAAACTTACTTCATAGTTTCAGTCGAGTGTTTGAATTAAGTCCTTCTGTAAAAGGATTCATCTTCTTACACAGAAAAAAAGCATGCAGCATACTTCATCATAGCATTCTAAGCAGTGACAAATGCGTTGCACCATTGCATACTTTATTATCAGATAAATTATACGACTGCGAACTCGGATAAACCATATCGTGGTCATGTGTTTATTAATCCCGTTGAATCAAATGAAAGCAGTTATATCTTATTTATCTTACGTTATTTGCTGTTTTTCTTCGGGACATATTTGTTTTTTTTTTTTTAAACTGTGCGACTCGTGCGAGAGAGCGCCCTCTGGCCTACGGAGGAAATTTAGCACTGATCATATCGCCGTACTTTACTCGCATGATGTGCAAGACAATTGCAGCTTTTGCTCAATCGTAAATGCGATTTTATGTTGATATATCATTCAGCCCTAAACCACAGTGTTGAATACTATAAAATAGTGTGTTTTCTTCCACAGGGCTCGAAATTGCGACCATTTTGGTCACATATGCGCACCAAATTTAATCTATTAATCTATCTAATCTACTAGTGGGACCTGTTTTGATTTTTTTCTAAAAACGTGCTGAATCGGTCTTCCCTGCCGCTATATTGGTTCATATTAGCTGTCAAATCACTCAAGGCTTTCTGCTGTCTGATGACACAGAGCTTTTGTGACCGCGGGAAATGCAAACGCTGAAGAGTGAAAAGTACACGGGTTTGCAAACCCCACCTAAAGTTACAAATAATGTCGCCGATGACATCGATCATGTGGTGAATATTGGTCCGCCAGCCGAGATCAATCGAGGGTTTTCGGAGAAGGTGCCCGAATCTCAATGCATTGCATTCACTGCATATTCAGCGCAAATGTCCGCTAAATGTAAAATATAACACTTTACACATCATCTCCCAAGAAGCTCGCCTTTACTGAGTTTGAACTAAATCTGCGGCTCATAAGAAAGAATGGTATTGCGCCGGTGGTCATTGCAAGAATCTTCAGTAATAGACCGGCTGACTCGCCTGCTTTTTTCCACAAACACAGAAAACTGTAAATCAGCTCATAACGAGACTGAGCATTTACAATAACACAAACCCAAACCAAAAATTTTAAAGAGTGGTAGAAGTGAGACTTTTCTTCCTTTGTTTTGTCCATTCTTATTTGAGATGTATATTATTTTTCTATTTAGTTGACTGTTGACTGTTGACTGCTTTGCAGCTTTCAGCCTTGAATTGAATGATTTATTATAATCTTATGTTTGTTTTGTAGCAGAAATATTATTTATTATATTAACATGCATATAAAAACCATAGTGCAAAATAAATATTTATTACTGCAATGCTTCATTTTTGTTTGATGCAAACCATAGATCTATTTTTCATGAAGAAACAGTAGGACTTTTTATAGCAGATAACTCGCATTCAAGCAGCATGAAAATGAGAAATTTAATTCATTGTTAGTAATATTGATATCATCGTCATCAGTAACATTTTATAATTATTAGACATTCATTTTGGAATTATTGCACAAATATCAGTAAGTCATCACAGCATTAGTTGGATAGTTGTTTCTGGTTTTTGTTAGTCCTAATTCATGTTGTTTTCAAGTACAATAAGTCCCTTAATATACAATTTGCAGTGGTGCTTATTCATTTTTGGTGGCTGCTCCTAAATTCTTTCTGGTGCTCCTAAATATTTGAAGTTGGGAGCACCGGTGCTACCAAGTAAAAAAGGTAATTTCGAGCCCTGTTCCACATTCTGGAATATGAAATTGCGTCTGATCAAAAAAAGGGGGGATTTCAAATACTCAACATGCTATGAAGTGAATTCAAAGTAAGTTTATATCAGTAAATCTGTTTATAAACGATCATAAACTGTATTGCACATGATGTGCTACTGTAAAACATCATTAACAGACCAATTGTAGGTTTTATCGTCATTCTTTTTTTTATTGTGGACAAAATCTTTACCGGTATAGTGAACAATAAGATATCGTCCATTCCTACTGCTGACCCCTCAAGTCAGCACTTCTCTATTTAAGTGATATTTTATCTGTGTACAGATAATGAAGAACAAACAAAACCAAACAAAAAGCAAGCAACATTATCTACAGCTGTACTTAGTTGATAGCTCTATCAACTACTTCTGTGCTTATTAAAAATAAATTTTTTGTACTTTTTTTATAAAAATGGTAGCATGTTTACACTTTTTGGTTAACAGGAGTAAGATTTTAGGATAACATTAATAAGTGCAACTTTTGTAAAATAAATGGTAAAATTGAGTTTAATAGGGAAAATTGTTTTGTTTTTTACTCCAAAAAACAAAACAAAAAAAAAACTTATTTTTTAACAATAATCACAATACCTTGATGCCATGAAATCCTGATCTTTTTTCCAAGGTTATCATACTGTCAGAGTCTTATATCAGCCCATGTCTATTGTATATTCTGCAAATACGCTAATGGATTTTCATCTTCAAACAGAATCGTTCCAAACATTTAAAAGGAACCTGAAAGTGACTTAAAACAAAGAGGAACTTTGCGTTCCTCCCATGTTGTAACAGTTTGAGTAAACTTTCTTATGTTTTCACCTTTGTTAACCTATAATAAATTTTTTTTTGCCAAATTTGTCTTTTTATTGTATAAAATGACATGCAATGTTATTCAGTGTTTTCCTCAGGATAATGTGAGCATGTAGTGGTTGAACCTTGTCTCTGGGCATTGTACAAGTTTACAAACATTTCACACATTCTAATAAGTAACACCAGAATATTTTATTCCAGTAAAATTGATCAATTCTAGCTTAAAATTGAACAAATGATCAAAACACAAGTACAAACACAATAGAATAATAAGACCCATATTCACAAAACATTTTATCTTACTACTAACAGTTCCTAAAAAGCAGTAAAGTTTTTATTTAAGTGTTTTATTATTATAATTATTTTTAATCTGTTCACAAAACTGCTTGAGACTAATTTACTGAGGAATAGAGAGAAGTCTGAAGCTGAGAGGAAGGGCTTTCAGCTTAGTATGATATCCCTGAAATGAAGAAAACTCTGAGTTTTCCACTTCAGAATGCAAGGTATGTCAAACCTGGCAAAGCAGAGTAAGTCAAGCCTGTTTATACAAGCGAGGTAACTCATGCTCAGGTCATTTACTGTGGTAACTTACTCTATGAACCTAACTTGGTCAGGAGCAGTTTTCTTCAGCAAACCGAGAGTTTTTTAAGCTCTCGTCTTCTCTTTTAAAGGGGAAGCTATGTTTAAATACCTCATTCATTCATTCATGCACACTGCAGAATTGCTTTTATATTGAAGTATTTTTTCATATTTCGAGTGCAAATGTACAGCTGGTTAACCTAAATCCATTTTATGGCCATATGAAATGCTTTATTTTTCCTTTTTAAATGTTTTTACTTATCTGTTAATAAATTAGTTTTACATTTTAGTGATTTCATTAAATGCAAAGATCAATAAAATATATATAAAAAATTATGTATCTACATTTTATTTTTAGAAAAAGGCTGCTCAACAGAGATTCACTTAAAATTATAGTCCGGAAAAAGAAACTGTATTATTCAGCATTATTATTATTAGCATATTACTGTTATTTGAAGTAGATTCTACTGTACAATTCATCAATATATCACAAGTCGATGATCCAGTATATTCAAATGGTTAGCACTGTCGCCTCACACCCAGAAGGTCGATGGTTCGAGTCCCCTTTAATTTATCTAAATTTCCCCCCCATGACTTGCCCTGAAGAGCTTTGAGTTTTTGTAGTCTTGAAAATATTTGTGTTGAAATGCTGATTGCGCAGTGTGCAGATTTAATGCGATTAGTGGGTAATGTTTTTTTTTTTAATTCATAAATACTCAAATAAACTGGATTATCCTATATACCTTATTGAATAGGCAGTGATGACTAGATGACTCCATAGCGCCATCTAGTGCATATTGAGCTGTAACACTGGGGCAAGTGTTACTATGCCAGTGAGAAAGTAATGATACGGTGGTCTGTTTTAAAGGGATGAGATTCAGTGGAGATACTCAGTGCTGTCAAGATCTGGTGTAAAACTATTGTGATGTCCACTCATGTATCTTCATGACATAAACTACTTTTGCCAACATTTTTTTTTGGTGCATTTATTCACCTTATTCTCCGCGTACGAGCGGGCGCAGCCATTTAAATAATTTTGGCACGAGACTTCCGGTCTCATTCACTTCCATTCATTTTTAGATGTTAAAAAATAGCTCGTTCTGCTGCTTGATGTTGCAAACTGAGGTTTTCTTATTATATTATTCAATTTTGTCTGTATAATCATGCAAACACTTGTTTGTAGAGCGAGTAGTTTGACCGTTTTCAGCCGTTTATTATTCCTAGTCATTTCTCCCATAGGCAACTGAATCGGAAGTTCTAAAACAATCGCAAAAACGAGCGCACTTCCGCATTGAAGAATAAGGTCAATAGGCTATAATTTAAATCCAACACAATCATTAGCACCTCGGACAGTGCCACTCCGTAAAGCTTTCATGCAAAAAACTGAAGAAAGATTAGACTTTTTCCGGGGACGGCCGACACGCCGTAACCGTCTTTCAGGTGGTATAGCTGGCATTAAATTACAAAACAAGCATGCTGCAGTCTGGTCTTTGAATTAAAAAGTGCAATTATTTCCTTGTTGTTCACAGAGTCTGCAAGTCCGTGTTCCATGGATATAGTGATCTTAAGCGTGTCTTTATTCGATGCGCAGCAGGAAAAAAAAAGTCTTTCAGCAGTACATGTACTGGTTGGTAAAGTTCTCAGAGCATGCTACCAAATACAGCACGGCATGCAATAAAGCCACGAGTAAAACAATAGGCTATTTTATTATTTTAAGATTTTAATTGACAGGTTTGTAATTATACACGGTTAACTATATTCAAGTCAATGAAATAATACCTTTGATAAATAAAATATGTTCATAAGAATGTGGTGGGCCAGTGACTCCCTTCTCTGCCAGAGACTGCTCTGTGGTTTTAAAACCCTTTTCAAACTGTATTGTTTAGACCTGTATCATTTTTTGATGTTAAATGTAGTGTAGTTTACATGTGGATGTCTGATAACTAGCGCGCTTCCGCTTGGCCAGCTGTGGTGGCAACAGAGCCGCAACATCAACAAACAGAATCTGTCGGCTCAGTTCAGCACGGTTATCCAACCATGCCAAGAATTCCGTGCCGAGAACGGTTTGTAATCGTGCCGCGCCTTCCCAGGCTCAGTGGAGAAACAGCTATAACCGTACCAAAGTGTTCTTAGAACGGTTTGGCACAATAGTGGAAAAGCGGTTATTGTCTTTCATCACATGCATCGCCCGCACATGAACGGTGAGTGAGAAGAGTGAGACGGAGGAAATAAGTCATTATGACATAATCTTTAGGCTAATGACTTCTATTAAAAATGTTGAAAGGGTTTTTGTGATATATTAATAATAACAGCGGAGCATTAATTAAATGTATATTTTCCGTGGAGCGATCGATTTGAGGTAGCATGATATTTTTTTTTGACGGAAGAAAAAAAAACATGATTGGACAAACAGCCTTTGCCGGTTCTTAAAAAAGATTCAGGGTTTTCATTTTGTAATTTAATTGTCGTCCAGTGTGTATCTAGGGCAAGACTATTTATTTTATTATTTTTATTTAGTTTATTCTTTTTTTTCTATGCTGTTGGAAACATACAGGTCCATGAAGATGCTCTGTTATGTATGCTGCTGTTTGCATGTTAAAATAAATCAGTATTTTAAAATGCAATATTTAATGTGTCACACAAAATAGACTCGTCAAATTTTTTTTAATAAAATTTTTTTTAATATTAATTTGTTAACGGTTAATATCCGGTTAACGAGCAACGGTTGTCGGTTGGTGAAATTAACCGAAATGAGCATCCCTACATGATAATCGTAACTGAACCGTGACACCAGTGTAGTTTCACACCTCTACCGAACACCGTTGTCAATCTCGATAAAAGAAAATAAAAGATTTGGTTTGTAGTTTCGGTATGAAGTGCTATAGCTTTAATTAAATGCGGCTGCTGAGTGTGAGCCTTTGAAGCAATGCCAGTAAGCTTAGGGTTTCAGTTTGTCATTTTCAATGGAGGACCGCAACTTGCATGACTCGCACATTGTGTGCAAGCGGTGCACATTTACCAGGCACACCTAGTTGAAAAACATATTTTTTGACTTTTCCGAATGCCCCACGTGCACCGCGATTCATGTAAGTAGAACTATCCAATCTGCTTCACACTTTTTATGGAATATACACATTTCAGTAACACCTGACTAATTACCTCAGACAAACACAGCACACCCAAACACTGCAGTGCTTTTTACTTTTCTCCATAAACTTGTATCAGAGCTGAAGCAATTTGTCCGATTGTCATCCTCTGAGAAAACGGTTGATGGTCGCCTAGTTACGAGAGATGCTATAGAAAATGGTGAAGGAAAGCACATGCTAGCGCTTGTCACTTCAGGTCAGAATAACGACACACGTGAAAATGAATGCCGTATAGCAGCAGTCAGGAGATTGTCAGTAAAAAAGGATGTAAGGATGTCTCCAGAGTGGCTTTTTGGCATCTTTGTTTGTGCATCCCAGCCACTTGCACTCCATCTGAAAGAGTTTTTAGCATAGGTGTAATGTAGTCATTCAACTTCACAATTTGTAATGTTGCAGTATGTATTTGAACGATGGTTGGTTCGTTTACTTGAAAGCTCAGATTTGATTATCATAATTTGATTTGTTCACAGAGTTTGAGGTTTACTGTATCATTATTTTTGACACCTTACAGATGTTGATCTACCTTAAAGTTTGCTTTGATTTTTCAGCGTTCACACTTTACCATTGCACACACTTTGTAACATTTTATTTTAAGTTTAGTTTAAGAGTCTCTTTAACACTTATGCTTATTTTATTATAAAGAGATCAGATACTTTATTTTTGTTTTTGACTATTAAAACTATTTGCCTTAGTAATGTTGGTAAATTAAAATAAGTGGTTAAATAAAAGAAATCTAATATAGTGGTGTCACATGAAATCTATCAATTAGGGATCAGATCCTCAGATTAAATATTGGATTTGATGACGCATTTTTTTGCATTTTTAAACGTTTTAAACATTTTAACGTTTAAACGCTAGAGTTGGAAAAGCTGAACTTTAGCGAACATTCGTGCCGCATTAACCAATCAGGAGCTTTCTCTTGTAGGGGTGTGCTTATGACGTAGCGCCTGTTGTTGGTGTCCCGGGGGGAAAATCCTCCTGCCAACACCAGACAACAGTTGATCAAACTGGGCTCGGCTCAGTCGGAAGCATCACTCGAAGCTTCCATCATCCAGGTTAAGTTCCTGGAGGAGTTGATGAACTCACATAGCTGGGTGCACCTCTTAAAGGATCTAGTGAACTAAGACACGCCTTCAAACGAATCTACACTGTCTACGAATCTATTGCTGTTTTTTTTTAGTTGGCTCACAAAATGAAAGGAGAAAAAGGAGACCCATGATTATATAGTTTACGAAGTTAAAATGCAAAAAAATAAACAGTAATTTAATGCCCTGCTACATTTGTTATTCGTAATTTCATATACACACAACCCCAATTTGTATCATTATAAAGATAATCATGTTTATATAAGCACTATAAATGAGGACTTTTCCCTCAATACCCGGGTCTGAATGCAGACTCAGTGCAGCAAGTCTCTTGCCCTGCCTATTTCAACCATTAGCCCTGCTGGTAATCTGGAGGATTTAGGCGAACACAGCAGCAATGTGTCTAAATGTGAACAAACTCAACTGATAAGAGACAAAGTTCGCCATTCTCTAAAACAACACAGTAGAGTCTTTATTGTATTAATAATATAATAATTTTATTTTACTTGTTTTGTACCTTAAACTCTCTTGGAATGCCTTTAAAACACATGCAAATGACAAACTTTTACTTTATTATATGGTTAAACTCTTGTGTTCTGAACTTTGGCCATAAAATATAACCACTATAATCCAGACTCAACACTGCAGATCCTGCGATGTGTCTATTGTGGATACACACATTGTGATATTGATGCTGAAACCATATATTGTGCAGCCCTAGCTGGAAATCTGTAACCACTGACTGCTATTTAGAAAGCTACAAAATATCTTCTTTTGTGTAAAAACTCAAGCTGATTTGGAGCAAGTCAAGAGTGACTTTTTGAACGTCTTGCAAAGTCTAAAAACACAAATCTGTATGATAATTAAATGTCGCAAGAATCTTTAACTCTAGTCTTTATTACTGAGGAATAGAAAACAATAGTGTGGCTTTTTGAAAGCTGAGAAGCCTTGCTGTCTATTAAATACAGTCTCCTTAGAAAGCTGGACTGGACCTGTGTGAGCTGGTTTGCTTAAGTGGCGAGAATGACTGAGTTTTTACACTTCTTTAAAGACATGTCGTGGAAAATGCACACCTGTTCCTCATTCTCCAAAATGCCATTAAGTGTATCTGTGGCTTTCAGCATGGCCCTTGTTAAGCTTTTCAGGATAGCATTTATTTGAGAGCGCGCGAGAAGTTTTGTGCATGAATAGTGGAAATAGGCATGCAAGCAAAGAGATTCACATAAGTGTAAGTTTGGTATTTATGAAATGTCACAGACGCAGTGGCGCAGTAGGTAGTGCTGTCGCCTCACAGCAAGAAGGTCGCTGGTTCGAGCCTCGGCTGGGTCAGTTGGCATTTCTGTGTGGAGTTTGCATGTTCTCCCTGTGTTCGCGTGGGTTTCCTGCGGGTGCTCCGGTTTCCCCCACAGTCCGAAGACATGCGGTACAGGTGAATTGTGTAAACTTAAATTGTCCGTAGTGAATGAGTGTGTATGGATGTTTCCCAGAGATGGATTGCAGCTGGAAGGGCATCCGCTGTGTAAAATATGTGCTGGATAAGTTGGCGGTTCATTCCGCTGTGGCGACCCCGGATTAATAAAGGGACTAAGCTGAAAAGAAAATTAATTAATGAAATGTCACAGAGTTATGGTTATTTTACATTATCATTTTGTTATCCGGTCGTTTATGTAATGAGTATGTCTCCAACGTTTATTAGATTTGCTAGGCATATTTATGAATGTCATCAACAGACCTACAGAACGGCATTGATCTAATGTGGCAATAAGATCGTAACTGTACTGTGCATTCACACAGTGGCCATATTCATCTATGTAAACACACCAAAACAACATTAACATTATAGCAGACACTGTAAAAAGGTCATTCTTAGCCACTAGACTTTTCTGACAAGTGTCATCGAGTGTCAGAATGTTGCGGGACTGATGTACAGGAGTTATTATTAGGGATTATACAGAGCGAAATTTAGCGTTTTTTATTTATTTTTATTTATTTATTATTATTATTATTTTTAAAGCATGGCGGTAAAATACAAACGCGGTTATGAATATATTAAAACGTATGAATGTTTGTCGTAAAGATTCGTAATAATGACAAAAAATACTAATTTGTGCATCTCTTGACTTCCGGGTGCAGCTATCCTGCCGTAGTGGCTGGTGTATTTTGGAAATTTTCTTACCCCTTGGTTTCGAGTGTGGTCCTGAAAAATCTCTTTCGAGGGCTATCTAACCCTTACTCAATAACTCCCATTTAAATCTTTTTACATTTTTACATTACAAAATGAGCTTAAATCCCAAAAACTCATTACATTATGCAGTTATAATTGTGCTGTGTCAATGCTTTCATGCTGTATTTGAGCTTTATAAAATGCACACAACAAGGCTTATTGTCTCTATTTGCCCGTGATCTGCCTCAGAATCATACAAATGAAGATGAAGTACATTAAGCTATCAGTGTTTTTACCACTCCTTTACTCCAGGCTTTAGAAGGCAGTGTTAAGTGCATGTTGAAACAGCACCTGTAATGACTTAAAAATGCTGTCTGGCCAGATGAGACTTTCATTGACTTTTATTGAGTTTTTCTGCTTTGTCATGGTTTATTCACCTGATTTATCAAATAAAAAGCTTAAATGCAATTGTTAATTTGATGTTTTGCATTAATAAAAAAAAAGTGTTTTTGATAAATCACTGTTGTCCAATAACTTGCCTAATTAGCCTTGTTAAGCTTTTAAATTGTACTATAAGCTGAATACTAGTATCTTGTACTGTCATCGTGGCAAATACAAAATAAATTAATTATTTGAAATTAGTTATTAAAACTTATATTTAAAAATGTGTTCGAGAAAAATCTTCACTCCATTAAACAACACTTGGAAATATTTTTAAAATTCAACTGTACATATCTTCGTTGTCATCATCATCATCATCATCCTCATGATCATGAAGCGACTTCAATGATCTGTCATGATATTTATTGTTTGTACTCTGTGATAAAAATGACAGATTTTTTATTAATTCCTTAAAGGATGTTTGGATTCAGAAAAGAGCTTACTTTGTTTGCAAACTGAAGGTCGCAGTTAGGGGTGAATCAATACAGACTTTTCACGGTTTGGTTTTCAGTTTTAGGGTCATGGCTTTGTTACAGTTCAGTATATGATATGTTCAGTAAAAAAAAACACTGCCAAATAAAAATAAAAGGGAAAAGCTAACAAATAAAATACAATACAAAATGAATACAATATAAACAGTCCTTTTCAGGTTTTTCATGTACCTAACAGCAGTTTTCAGTTTCATAAACTGAAAAATATAATCAAATATAGCAGTGCATACTGTATATAATCAAGTCACGTCAAGTCAAGTCAAGCTTTATTGTCATTCCGCTACATGTGTGGACATAAAGCGGAACAAAATGTTGTGTCTGACAGGACCACGGTGCTACATAAATTAATCACAAATACAAACACAACACTGGACATAAGAGCTACTTAAAAAAACAAAACTTATGCTTAACTAACATATACTATAAGATTAACTATGCACATAAGCCTATAAGGCTATACAATCTTCACTGTATAAATTAAATAAAGGTTAACCCTTACTGAGCTATATATCTATTGAATCAAGAGCAGAGTTATTTCATTAACTTCATTCATTTTCTTATCGGCTTAGTCCCTTTATTATTCTGGGGTCGCCACAGCTGAATGAACCGCCAACTTATCCAGCATATGTTTTACGCAACCTATCACTGGGAATCATCCATACACTCTCACATTCATTACGGACAATTTAACCCAGGAGGAACCCCATGGGAACATGGGGAGAACATGCAAACTCCACACAGAAATGCCAACTGACCCAGCCGAGACTTGCACCAGCGACCTTCTTGCTGTGAGGCGAACGTGCTACCCACTGCGCCACCATGCACCTTCATTAACTTCTGTTTCATTAATATTATAATCACAGACAGCAGGAATAAGATGTCTTTACTTTAATATGCAGCACAATGAGAAACTTACAAACAGACACACAGTTTCCCCATTGTTTACATTTTAAGGCATAGCTGATTGAATACTGCTCGAGTCAGACAGGTGGACATAATTATTGGTCATAACTGAGTCTTACCATAGAGAAACAAGACTTAATTTGCATGTCGTAATGTTCATTCAGCTGTTCAGGTGAGGCACTTCTCAGATCTCCAGAGTTCTGGTTCTGGGCTTCTGAACTCACGTGCACTTACGCTCTAACATGTGGCTCATTGTAAGATGCACAGAGCAGTAAGGAAGTAATTTAAAGGAATGGGAAAATGCTAAATATAATTTAACCGCTATATCCATATTCATATTGAACAGTGGAGGTCATGGTGAACAATATTATATTGAGTATTGTGGGATCCCTAGTTGCAATGTCATAAAACTAATAATAAAATCACACCGGCTTGTTTATTTTTCTAACGTGTTTAATTGACACCACTCTTTTTTTTCTTTCTTTCTCCTTTTTTCCAGAAGATGCTACGATAGTGTGTGAGCGCATGTGCTGTGGTCAAGTCCCTTCGGTTTTGGCATTTGACGAATGGCACAGGGAAACCAGCAGATTGACAACCAGGTTCTGCACCACCTGCGGCAAAAGTTTCCAGAAGTACCAGAGGACGTGGTGTGTGAGTGTGTCCTACAGGTGAGAGCTGCTCTGCACAAACACTGGGTCCGGTGGATGAATTATTAATGTGTACTGATCAGATTTAAAACTCTTTTTTTTATGTTGGTGTTTTGTGCCCCATTGACTTTTATTGTAATTACATTTTTTGATTGCAAAGCCACGATACTATATAATCATGCATTCTTGATTGTTGGTGGTTTTCTCTGTTGGCAACAATTTGTCATTTTTACTGTTGATCATCAGTTGGCAGCATTAACCGGTTCGATAGGCCTGTGCAACAAATGTTTCTGTCTTTTATATGGAGTTCTGTGGAGTAAAACAGTAGATTTTTGCTTAGACTTTAAGTACTATTTTAAGTATTATCTTAACTTCTATGTACATTTAAATTTATATGATCATTTGGTACAATTCACTTATTATGTACATACATTGTACTTCTATTTTTAAATTATTTGCATGTAATTACATTTATAATTACACTGTTGACCATCTCTTACACCTTTACCCTCTCTTAAACATTCCCATACCACCAGACCTGTCGCTAACCTGACCCATATCCCTGGTTAATAGCACTATAATTCTTCTGCCATATAATATGAACACTAAATGTATTGTACTTTAAAGTTAAAGTGACTTTTTTTTAGTTACTTCTATAAACCTAGGCAGCTATAGAGTGATATGTATCTGTTTGGTGACATTTATCCTGTATGTTTAAATCCCAGATTTTTCACTTTGCGTAACACACTGCCACACAGCAGTGAACTCCTGAACCAGCCTGTCTAGTACACAAATCAGCAAAATCATTATATTGTATCTGTCTAAGATATAATAAATACTGATCTTATTACACTTCCAGTGTACCATGCAACCCTATTTTATTTTTCTAATCACTGTCTAAATGTATGTAAAGATTTGTGTAAATATAAGATTTACCCAGGATATAAAAAAAATTATGGGATATTAGTATCTGGCAAAATAGGCATATCAGTGTATCCCTAAAATATTCGGTTTTAAATCACAGAACCATCAATATAACTTTCTGATCTAAACTTAGATGCAGTGTTGGTTGATTTACTTCAAAATAAAAATTATATATTACTATTCACATCATTAAATTTAAATTACTTTATCTAAAAAGTAACTTAATAAATCAATAAGTAATTTAATTACTTGACAAAAGGCTACTTAATTCTTATAAATGTTAACTCTTTAACTTTTTTTAATTAGACCACATTTAGCTTTACTATGTTCAATTCAGTTCAAGTCTATTTGTACAACACATTTCACAATAATCATTATTTTAAAGCGGCTTTACAAAAGGTGCACATTATTATATTACAGTCAAAATCTGAAAATGAAGATGTTGTGTACAGGGTGGACTATATACTGAAGGTTAACTATGTTTATATACTGTGTATAAAAAGGTGGTGTCTATGTGTATAATACGTGTATGGTCTTGTTAAATACAACTAAATAAAGGGAGGGGGCATCCTGGACAAACCTCACTCTGAAAGATCCCTCTCTCTTTTCTGTCTTCAGAACAAGAGTGATTTGGCTGCATGCTGCGAGTACCTGACCAAGGTGAGCCCTCGTTTCCTGTACAGTGAAGCCAGCCAGAGTTTGACAGATCTCCGCAATCACATGACCCAGCTCAACCTTGGCGTCTCCCAGAATACCCATGGTGCAGTGCAGCGAGATGCAGTTGGGATGAACGGCAGCCGGACTCTCGCCCCCAGTGTGAGCGACGGGCCCCTAAATGTGCCGTCCGCCCTGTCTGAGTTCTACCAGCCTGAAACGCCCTCTGTGCCCACACACACGCCCGCCAGCCTCAGCATGGAGTCCACCCGCAAGCCGCAGCCTCCTCAGCACCTTGGCCTGTACCAGGTTGGGGGCAAAGGTCACGCGCCATCTCCAGCCCCACGCTTCAACCCCATCACGGTGACGCTGGCGCCCAACACCGGCCGAAATACTCCTACCTCCCTGCACATTCACGGAGGGCCTCAGTCGGGTCTGAACAGTCCCAACTCCATTTACATTCGGCCCTACGTGACACAGCCAGGCTCGACCCGGCAGGTGCAGTGCCGAGCACAGTACAGCCCCACATCCCAGCCCGCGCAGCAAATCTACCAGATCACCCATCCCGCGGCACCACAGAGCTCCTGGAGCCAGCACCAAACCTCTCACGTCTACATGCCCATCAGCTCACCCACCAACACACAGGCACCCTCCATCCCCTCTGCAGTGGCGTCCCAGGCCATCTCCTCATCACCTCTACCCTCGTCTGGCTCCTCCTTCAGCCAGTATAACATCCAGAACATCTCCACGGGCCCGCGCAAGAACCAGATAGAGATAAAGCTGGAGTCTCCCCAGAGGGGTTCTGGTTCATCCTCGCTCCTGCGCTCCAGCTCCGCCCCACGCTCCGTCTGCAGCTCCACCTCTTCCTCCTGCCCCTCCTCCTGCACCTCTCTGGCTTCGAGTTCCGGCTCTTCCACACCCATCTCCATTGGCGGCGCGGGCCTCAGCCGCAGCCAGCCCACCGTCTACATCTCTCCGTCTCCACCCACTGCTGCTACCGCCCCGTCGGAAGACTGCGCCCTTGTCCCCAACACCCCTCGCTCGCAGCCGAAGATCTACTTTTCTGCAAACACCTCTGCGGATGACGGAGGGGGCAGGAACCCGCCTACAGTCTACATCTCTGCTAATCCCGCGCTGCAGGGTCCCGCTGGCCTGCGGGCTTTGGGAAGCCAGATGAGCATGGGTCCTGCGTATATCCACCACCATCCACCCAAATCCCGTCCCTCCGTTGGAGCTGGAGGCACGGCCACATCGCCTCGGGTGGTTGTAACGCAGCCCAACACCAAATACACCTTTAAAATCACTGTGTCCCCCAATAAACCCCCATCAGTGTCTCCTGGAGTGGTGTCGCCAACCTTTGAGCCGAACAACATGCTCAGCCTGCCTGCCGATCACCACTATGCAGAGCCGGAGCTGAGCCAGCCGGACCCGCTCTTACCACTGCGGGACAAAGCCGCGGAGCCCCGCAGACTTAGCATGGGTGCTGACGACGCTGCATACACACAAGGTACGACCTTCTGCAGCTTCAGTGCTGACCAGCACACTAGACAACAGGGGTTTGCTCTAGGCCTGCACAATATATAATTTCAGCATCAATATCGCAATGTGCACCTCCGCAATAGTCACATCGCAGGAAGTGTGATTTTGAGTCACAATTTAGAACACAGAAAGCTTTTGGAGTCACTGAAGAGTGTAATCATATTAGAGTGAAAGTTTATCATCCACATGTGTTTTTAAGACCAGTGACTGTGTAAGCATTCAGGTATAAGAGTTTAAAGTGTTCAGGCACATGAAATAGTACTGTTTGTAACTCTATTGAAGATGTATTTATTGAATTATTTATACAATGAAGACTATACACAGTGTTATTTTACATTTTGATTATTCAATTTCTGTACCTGAATACTGTGTTGTAAAATATTTAACTTCTATCTTCCCAATAATAATCCCCATAATCTTCCAGAATCATCCCAATTAGTATAATTTAATGAATTCTTTCCAAATAGAGCTATTCAAGCTATCTGGTAAACTTGTACTCATATCGCAATATGAATCGCAGCAAAACTGAAATATCGCAATGTCAATTTTTTCTGTATTGTACAGCCCTAGTTTGTTCTGTAACCTATCTAAATAATTTCTTAAGGTGGCTACTGATATTGACATTAGCAGTTTTTTCTTTTTCAATTCCAGCTAAACTTTGTATTTGAAGCATGCAAAGTTCTGTCATAAAACTCTAGTCGGCTCACTGGCCAGAACAAATCTACAGACATTTCATGTTATCTCTGCACAGAAGTTTGTACAAAATCTGCAGATTACTGCAGAATAATTTTGGGAGTATAGTAACTAAACACAAAACATTAAATAAAAAAACTTTTTAACTTTTAATGTTTATAATGCAAATCCAATTAGATCCACTTGCTTGGTAAACAGAAAAGACAGAAAGTATTACTACAAACCGTATTGTAAATAATCAAATAAACACCAGAATCAAACAAAAATTAATTTAAAGGTAATTTATCAGTCTGTGCTCTTTGAATAAGGGATTCATAAAGCAGTCCAAGGCACTCAAAGTAAGTGAAAAAGCAATAAAGCTTTTTTAAATGTTTTAGTTTTTTAACAAGAGCCATGTTAATAAAGGCTTTTTAGCGTTTGAACTTTTCGTGTGCCTTGGACTTACGAACTGCTGTTTTTATGCATTTTAATAATTTATGTAATGATAATAAAATAAACAGGTAAAGTTTATTTTTCAAGTTTAATTAATTCTAATTCAGACTAAGAAACTGTGGAGAGGTGCAAACATTTAGTCTGTAAAACACTAAGTGAAACCCTGAGCAGATATTCAGATTCTGATTGGCTGTTTTCATTTTCCTCTCACGTCTTGACACTGTCCATTAGTGTTTATTTTCAGCTCTGCTAAAGACTATGTCTATATACTATGCATATACTTGCATATACACTGGTTCCTTGTGAATCGTGGGAGTTATATTCTAAAAATAGTCTTCAATAAGTGAAATCTGCAAGTAGTCAGCTTTATTTTTTACAATTATTGTATAGTTTTAAGACTGTAAAACCCCTCACTACACACTTTATACACTTTTCTCAGACACGCATTAACATTTTCACACTTTTCTCTCTTGTTTAAACACTCCCGTAACTTCTACCTTATTTTAGCGAGTCCAAAAGTCCAACTTTTTGTGCAATGGTTAGCATCTACCTCTGCCTTTTGGGTGCTACCACAGGTGCCTTTGATGGTGCAGAAGTTTCGTTGACTTTAAGGGGTTTGTTGGGAAGAAATCTTGCAAACATAGAGTACAGCACTTCAGAGTCGCGCTGCTAGCGATCAAAGATTTATGTCAATTTGGCAAGCTGAACACATTCTGTACTGTACAGGAGATACGGCACAGAGGACATTGATTGACAATCGCCTACAGCCAATCAGGACGCAGAACACAATGTGCCAATCAGGACGCAGAACACAATGTGCTAATCAGAACCCAGAACACAATGTCCTGTAAAAACAAATAGCATGTCGAATTGCACTAAACAAATCCTCAAAACTACCACTGTACTATATATTGCGCATATAGCATATACTATTATTGTGGTAATGATCATTTTGCAATATAGACGGCTGTCATGACAGAACTAAACTTAACCACCAAAGTTCATTCAAAGCTTCAGTTTTAAAAGCTTTCTCAAAAGATAATCAATTATAGATATTTATATACTATCATTTACATCCTTTTTTCCACAGTCCAGTCCTTATCTGACTATTCCTGTATACAATTTCAAAACCTCAGCATTTACATTTTTTGTACTATGTGTGACCTAAGTGTACATAAACGCTGCACATATCTTATAATGTCCTGTGTATTTGTCCAGCTTTGCTAGTGCATCAGAGAGCCCGAATGGAGCGATTGTGGCATGAGTTAGAGCTGAAGAAGAGAAAGCTGGAGAAGCTAAAAGAGGAGGTGAATGAGATGGAGAGTGATCTGACCAGGAGACGACTGCAGCGCTCCAACGCTTTCTGTCAGATCCCATCGGTGAGTTTCTGCACCTTTTCAGCACTCCTGCAGACCAACACTTGTCACTTTCTGAAGTGTTCAGATATTGGCTTTGGCACAAATATATGGTGCTTTGCTAAACTGCTTTCATGTTATATGTTATATAAATATATACTGTACATGGGTAATAAACCTACTGTTATTTGAAACGAAAACCTTAATGAAACTGTTTTCAATAATAACACAAATTTTACTACTCCCACTAGACCTTTTTTTGACTGTCTCCGCCTCCTGAATAATAATACATAATGTGAACACATTAAGCTTCATTTATCATGACACAATAAGACTAATTTTCATCTTTTTTGTGTGTTAATCAAGTTAAACATTTGCATGAAATGTCTGTTTTCTGTAGTATTTGTACTTTCAGTGTTAAAAACCCATTTAGTGTCTGCCTCTGTGTTCTGGTTAACTCTGTTACATTGGTTATCAAAAGGCAGAACAATCTGTAAAGCGCTGATAGAAAAAGCATGTGACTTTCTTCAAGTGATGTCACTTCCTGTGGCTGGAAACTCTGGAAGGCATTGAGGCATATCATTATTCTACTCTCATTCATTTGAGCAAAATGTTTAGGATTCACCAATAGTAGATTAATAATGTGTCACCTTTGTTACTGTGAGATTTCAGTCAATTTACTTCATTAAAAACAGTAATATGATGAAAATGCATGCGGAGTCTAGTTTGAGGTTAGCATCTTTAGCTAAAGCACAACATGATGGAAAATGTCAACTCTTTTACCATCAACTCTGTTAGTGTTACAGATTTAAAAAGTTTAACAATAAGTAAAATAGCAGTTAGTTACAGAATTCAATGACCCATATCATATTTAAGCATTTTGCTTTATTTTACATTAATAATGTTTATCATCATTGTCACAAGTACAACGTATTTAAAAGTGCTCTCCAGTTAGTGCAATAATAATTTAGTCTATAAGAAAATGAACTGCTAAAATGACAAAAATAAATTATATAGGAATAAATATGTCTAAGACTGATGTATGGTCATACATACAGGTGCTGGTTATACAATTAGAATATCTTCAACAAGTTGATTCATTTCACGAATTGCATTTAAGAAGTGAAACTGGTAATGTAAACATTCATTCCACACAGACTGATATATTTAAAGTGTTTATTTCTTTTTAATTTTGAGGATTTTGATGACAACTAATGAAAACCCCAAATTCAGTATCGCAGAAAATTAGAAGATTGTGAAAAGGTTCAGTATTGAAGACACCTGGTGCCCACTCTAATCAACTAATTAAAAACACCTGCAAAGGCTTTAAAATGGTCTCTCAGTCTAGTTTTGTAGGCTACACAATCATGAGGAAGACGATAATATAATATTTGATAATTAGAGTTTTGTGTCCAAGCGCATGAATAGAGATGTGAAAGGATGGAAAAGATGTGGTAGAAAAAAGTGTACATGCAATAGGGATAACCGCAGCCTGGAGAGAATTGTGAAACAAAATCCTTGGAAAAATGTGGGGGAGATTCACAAAGAGTGGACTGCAGCTGGAGTCAGTGCTTCAAGAACCACTACGCACAGGCATATGCAAAACATGGGTTTCAGCTGTCGCATTCCTTGTGTCAAGAAACTCTTAAACAACAGACAGCGTCAGAAGCGTCTCGCCTGGGCTAAAGACTGGACTGCTGCTGAGTGCTCCAAAGTTATGTTTTCTGATGAAAGTCAATTTTGCATTTCCTTTGGAAGTCAGGATCCCAGAGTCTGGAGGAAGAGAGGAGATGCACACAATCCATGTTGCTTGAGGTCCAGTGTAACGTTTACAGTCGTTGATGATTTGTGGTGCCATTTCATCTGCAGGTGTTCCTCCGCTGTGTTTTCTGAGGTCCAAGGTCAATGCAACCAACTTTATGAAGATGCAGATTTCATTTTCCAACAGGACTTAGCGCCTGCACTCAGTGCTAGAGCTACTAGTACCTGGTTTAAGGACCATGGTATCCCTGTGCTTAACTGGCCAGCAAACTCGCCTTACCTTAACCCCATGGAAAATCTATGTGAACTGGATGATGTGATATGCCAGACTCAACAATGCAGAAGAGCTGAAGACCACTATCAGAGCAACCTGGGCTCTCATAACTCCTGAGCAGTGCCACAGACTGATTGACTTCATGCCACGCCACACTGCTGCAGTAATTCAGGATAAAGGAGCCCGCACTAAGTATTGAGTGCTGTGCATGCCTCATACTTTTCATCTTCATACTTTTCAGTTGGCCAAGATTTCTAAAAATCCTTTCTTTGTATTGGTCTAAAGTAATCTTCTAATTTTCTGCGATACTGATTTGGGGTTTTCATTAGTTGTCATCAAAATCCTCAAAATTAAAAGAAATAAACACTTGAAATATATCAGTCTGTGTGGAATGATTGTTTACATTATACAAGTTTCACTTCTTGAATGTAATTTGGTGAAGTAAATCAACATTTACTTGAGGTGGTGTGTGTTTGTCCTTGCATGAATTGATCTGTACCTTCTTAATGTAGATCAGAGTGACCTCATGCTGGACTTGATGGAAAGTAACAAACATTAATATTTTGTTGCATATTTGAATCATTGGAACAAATGTTTGTTTATTTTCAGATAGAGGAGATGCAGCAGTTGAGGTGTAAAAACAGGCTTCTACAAATCGATATTGACTGTTTAACCAAAGAGATTGACCTTCTTCAGACAAGAGGTGAGTAGCATGCTGAATGGAGGCCAAGCAGCAAAGCTGCGAAGGCATCTATTCTTCTTCTTCTCCTTCTCCACCTCCTCCTCCTCGTCTTCTTCTTCTTCTGTGATTTGAATTGCAGCCCATATAGGCGTTCGCTCGAAAGATATGAAATTTGGCACACTGATAGAGAGGACGGGCTCAATATTAACCACAGCAAATTTGGACCCTCTAACTCAAACTCTCTAGCGCCACCACTTGTCCAAAGTTGCAATTTTAAAACGGTAATATCTTTCAAACCGTGAGCTGCAGAATCTAAATTCTTTTTGTTTCTAAATCTTTGACTCATGTCAATTCAAATTGACACCAAATTTAAAAAATCGTAAAGTTTTTTTTATTTTCTATTTTTGATAGTTCGTAAAACCTACTTTTTTTAACTCGTCCTAGACCGTTTGTTCAATTTTCACTAAAATTGACTCAGATCATCACTAGACCATGCTGGAAAAAAGTTATGGAATTCAAGATAATTACTCAGACTGTTGTTGAATAACATTCAATTAAATTCGTTAAAAAGGACGCAAAATCATACTCAAGGCTATATCTCAGCAACGCTATTCACACCAAACTTGCTGTGTGTTATGAGAACTATGATCTGAGGTTGCCTGTACAGTTTCGTTGCAGTGCCACCTAGTGGTCAGAAGATATGAAAAAAATGCTTTTTTTGTCACTTTTGCCAAATTTCACAAAATTGGTCTCATTCGAATGATAAAAATTTTTCCAATGTTTGTCATTTTAGGTGTCCGCCATTTAGAATTTTGTTGAAAAATGTTATATTTTACGAATGCATACCATGCCCTAAAAGTGCACAAATTTTTTTGGAGCAGTGTCACCTTGTGGCCAAAAGTTATACATTTTGAAATATGCTAATAACTTCTGCTACATTGACGCCGTTGTTACAGGACTGGTCTTGATATATTGCTTGGAATAATCAGCAAACATTGATACCAAATTGTCCATGATTTGAAAAACTTCCTGTCCTCCATTTTGATTTAGTTTGAAAAGGTACTTTTGAAAAGGTACTTTTTCAAACTCCTCCTTGACCATAAGACCAGTTTGCACCAAATTTGAACCAGATCCTTTTCAGACTATGCTGACAAAAAGTTATGGAATTTGTGTCGATAAGTGTAACAGTTTTTGTTTTCTGGGCAAATTAGATGATGCAATGCCAAACTGTATCTGAGGCTGTAACTCTGCAATGCTTCAATATATTGGCAACAAACTTGAAGTGTGTCATACCACCTCAAACTGACCACACCACAAAAAATTTGGTAACAGCACCACCTGTTGGTCAAATGTTATAAACCAATCTTTGATATAATCATTGTTTTAATGATTTTCTGATATTTGAAGTAAAATAAACTTCAAATGTATTTAGAATTCTTTGTTTCTGATCTGGGTCTGATGGTCTCTGTTGAGCTTGTTGCTCATGTGCTGCTTTGCTCTTTCTGCCTGTGGTTTTCTTGGCCCCATTATTGCTGCTTGCAGCTATATTTTACTTTGAAATTATTTAAGAAACTTAACGTGTCTGTGGCTGAAGTCATCAATCCTGGTTTCAGAATGGCTCTCAGCACATTAAAAATAAACAACAAACATTGCAAAAGTGGACATTTTCAGAGAAAAGGCTCAATCGTTCAAATTCAGTCAGTTTTATTTTGCTCTCATTGAGTTAAAAAAACCATCAAAACTTTCATACAACAAAG
This sequence comes from Danio kyathit, assembly GCA_903798195.1. NCBI lineage: Eukaryota > Metazoa > Chordata > Actinopteri > Cypriniformes > Danionidae > Danio > Danio kyathit. The sequence goes on along the minus strand of LR812538.1, from coordinate 4,543,616 downwards.
TGTATGAAATATGTATGTTATACATGTTTTTGTTAACATTGGGGCAACGATTTTAGAAAAGAATCAAATTAGGTTTCATCCAACATTACTCAATTACAGTTTAAATATCATACAGTTTTAGGACTTTTATAAATATGCCCAAATCATTTTAAATTATGTAGGTTGATGTTATGTATGCTGATTTATATATATTTAATTAAGTAATGATGGAATCATGCCTCTACTTTACATCAGCAGTAATTAATTTCAGAAATAAATTGTACTGTCAAAAATGAAGACACTGTAGGCTAAGTAAAGCTCCACACACGGCCTCTAGATGGCGCTGTTCACTCATGTAGTGCTGTCTGCATTAATCTACATGTAAAAAGAATTTTAGAAAACAGGACAGGATTTTGCAGTTATTTTTGAGTACACTTTATTCCAATGTGATATAGCATTTCTTTTATGCCTCTAGCAATTAAATCATGAAAAGGACCTAAAATAGTTTGGTAGGTTTTCTTAAGGAAGGAGATATGTTTGTTTGCCCTGTGAAGTGTGTGGTCTGTGCTGCAGCTTTATTAATAATAATAGACTGAGATCATTCACATCTGTCACCTACTGGACACTTTAAAAGACTGCAGTTTGTATGTTAATGAACTTTTTTTTTTTTTGCCTGTTTCATGTATTTTTAGCAGTGCGTAGTATTTGAGAAATTGTTGACTGTTTGTTTTCCACACCTTTAGGACCAGACTTTAATCCCATTGCAATTCACAATTTTTACGACAACCTTGGTTTTTTGGGTCCTGTACCTCCAAAACCGCCTAAAGGTCCTACAAAAGCAGGTAAGATCTGGGGAAACATTTTAACCTGGCCTCTTTTATACCTGCAGTATAGTCCTGACGTCTCTGCTTCTCTAGTAATTTTTTTCTGTCAGTGCTTTATTTTTCCATCTTCTCATGCTCAGTTTGTTTCTCTGTCCTGCTCTCTCTGTTTTCCATCTGTGTGTTGTGTTGTGTTGTGTTGGGGTGCTCTTCAGCTGCGGATCACACAGGTTCTCTAGACAGGAGAGGCCGCAGAATAAATGTCAGCTCTAAGTTAAAGAGAGACCCGTCTCTGCCTCCTGTACCTCCTCCTGCTGCCGCTGTGCCCACGGGTGGGTCCTTTTCTGGCTTTCTGCTCTGGCATCTTTCTCACTCCTTCTAACATTTCTTCTTAACTTCAAAATTATTGGCTTTTCTGAGAAATATTTAATCTTTTCCAAAATATATCTCATGTAATATTTAATGGAGCCAGGACATTTTTTACAGTATTTCCTATAATAGATTTTTTCTTTTGGAAAAAAATGTATTTGTTTTTTTTCGCTTCGAATAAAAGCTGTTTTTTATATTTTAAGTTCAATATTATCAGCTCCCTTAAGCGATTATTTTATTATTATTTTCGATTGTCTACAGAACAAACCATCGAACAAACCATTGCAAAACGCCCAATTTGTGCTGCAGGATGTCTATTCTCATATTTGCATTGACTTAACATGTAAGTCACTCATGCTTGATGCTTCATTCATGAGAGTTCATGCGCCAAATGAATTTCCATGACTTACCACAAGATGGCATCTAAAGTGCAATCATATCAGGGTGCATAGTTTAAAAATAAAATATTTAATGTAACGTTTGGATACAAGACAGAAATCAAAAGTCTTTGTTTCATTATGAATACACGGCTCACTAAGTGTCTATCACAAGAAGTGTAAAATTAATCTGTTTGAGGGATTTATTAGACAGCAAAACATGAACAAAACAGCAACTTCAGTCCAATTAGTAGTGCTCCATCATTATTTAACCAATTTACCTGATTACTAGCCCTAAATGGCTCCGTTTTCAACTTTCTTTGGAAAGTGTTATAGTCTGAATGACAGGAAAGGATGTATATTTACTAATGAAATGAAGCTGACCAGACAAATCATGAAATGTTCATATTATCTGTAATGAAACAAAAGTCAAAGTAAATTTGGAAATCACTACTCTTTTTATTTAGCGTTTCCACACTGTCTTTAACTTTTTCTGATTTAGAGATATAAAATGATAAATTGGGTGAAATTGTATTCATATCTCAATACGCTTATTTCATGCAGCCGCCATTTTAAAACACGAAAGCGAGGCTGCAGTGGGAACAATCCCGGAAGTATAGGATCAGCACTGTAAACATTGCAGCAACATGCTGTGGACTACAAACCTCCAGCTGTTGCAGTGATTTCAAAGTGCAGAAATGGTGTAAAACTCACTTTAATATCATTCAGTTACGTTTCATTTAAACAATTAAAAGCATATTAGGCATCAAACAACATCACAATCTCTGTAAGAGTGTCCTCCTGGGCTTCAGTTCATGGCACCAGGTAAACACAGTGCGGGCTTCCCTGCTTGCTTCAGCCTATGTAACTCGGTGAGCGATTAAACAATACAGTCCTCTGTAGCACACCCGAGTGTTGTAACAGTGTTGTCCCGGTACTGAAGTTTTAAAAACATTCATTTCCCGCTGACATTTAAGCGCCGCTAAGCGCGCTCTTAAACTCCGCTGATTTGCCATAGTATTCACCAGTGCTCAACAGAAATGATTGTGATTGGCTGTGAAGGTCATCAGTTCACCGCACTTCACTGAGTGCAACACAGATGCATGAACAGTGGAGCTTTTTAAAACCGCAAAGATCAGTCGATTCATCAGCGGATCGCTCGTCTGTGTTTGCACTCTGTAAACAGCGGTGAACTGATGACCTCCATGGCCAATCACAGTCCTTGTGTTCAACAATGCTTAAATGTTAGTGGGAAATTGACGGTTTTTATAAATTTCAGTAATGAAATTCAGTATCTTGACAGGTCTAATATAGTGAAAGAATCAGTTCATTAACTTGAGTTTGAGGAATGGCATCTAAACCGTGTGTTTGGGGAAGATAACGTTAGCTAACTAGTGGCATTTCCCTTAACTTAGCTGAAAATGAGGTCCAATATCCCATTTTATTTTCACTTTTCATTCAGAACGGACCTTCGGGTCACTCGGAAGACAGTGAAATGGTATATTTGTCTTGCTTTCTCTTTGCTGATAAGATATACAGCCAGGTACACAACATTCCTCTGTGACTCAGGCGATACTTCCGGGTTTCTTCCCACCGCAGCCTCGATTTCGCTTTTTTAATGGCGGCTGCGTGAAATCGGTCTATACATATTGCAGAAAAACAAATGATCGCAATGTTAGATTTGTCTAATATCGTGCAGTTCTACTGTACAGAGTTAATGAACAAAAGGCTATTAAAGAGACGGTTCACCCAACACTGAAAATTGAGTCATCACTTAATCGCCCTTTACTTCTTCCAAACTTTTATTAGGCCCTGTCCACGTGAACGTGTATTTTCAAAACTGCACTTTTTTCTGTTTGTCCACACGAAAACGCAGTGTCAGGTGACTGAATCCAAAACTTTCTGAAAACTCCAGACAGCGTGAAGATTTTCTCGAAACCCCGGGTGCAGTGTAGACTCTACAACCTCAACACATGAGTTTTGCCTCATGATGTCAGCATGCACCCTGTTTTCTGCTTTCTGATTGGCCAACACAGCTGGGTTCACATCAAACACAGAAGATGCAAATGAGGCAAAATTCCACACGTTTGCAGCAAACGCATAGCATATTTCGTGCCGTTCACCCGCATATCACTTGCCTCTGTTCTCACCTTTGCATTCATTTGTTTGCAATTTACTTGCACAAATACTTAATTTCCTGTTTGGTGTGAACTCCGCAGAAGTGTCATTATCATCCCCCTGTGGATTCGGCATACAGTGCATTTTTGCGTTGACATGTGGATAGAGGTTTTTTGAATTCAGGGAAAACTCTGTTTATAAAATACCTGTGTACATTTCATAGTAGGAAATACAAATTCTATGGTGAGTAATGTTTCACTGTTGGGTAAACTGTCCCTTTAATAGTCAGAATATTCAATGTGGTAGGCCAGATTTATGTGAAAATGTTAATGAATGGAAATAAATATATATGATATAATAAATAATTGTTGTAAATCAGCAATCTGAATATTGGTAATCAGCACTGTAAAGGTTTGAATAATAATGAATTGTTCATGGTATTTGGAAGTGACCATGATATCAACATGTGGCCATTTTGGCTCAGGTTTTGTAAATTACCAAAGTACAGGAATAGTTTTGCCAATATGAGTCAGTGTTGTGCATGTTGTTTATCATCATATACTGAATTTTATGTGCTGTGTTTTCTGTCAGAGGTGAGCCGGACGGATGCGGGTGTGCGTGTGCTGTCAGAGCCCGAGGAGGACGATGGCGTTCAGTGGAGCTGCACCGCCTGCACCTTCCTCAACCACCCCGCCCTCAACCGATGTGAAGAGTGTGAATTCCCACGCAATTTCTGAGCCGCACACGACACACAACACGTGTAAATGCGTAGACTGCCACCGTTTGGCCTCCGCCAGGACGTCTGGACACATCTGCTGGAGGCTTTCTGTCCTTCTCCAAAGCTTCGTCTTTCCCTTCTCACAGTGTCATTATGTGTGTGTGTGTGTGTGTGTGTGTGTGTGTGTGTGTGTGTGTGTGTGTGTGTGTGTGTGTGTGTGTGTGTGTGTGTGTGTGTGTGTGTGTGTGTGTGTGTGTGTGTGTGTGTGTGTGTGTTTGTGTTGTGGTGTCCACTGAAGACTGGATGATGTTTACAGCTCTTTTGTCTCTGTACAGAATGTGTGTGTGTGTGTGTGTGTGTGGAAGATCAAGGGAAACTTCACCTATAAAGAGGCTGAATGCTGATATTAACATGTTTATAACGTCCACACACACACACGGTTTACATGTGTGTGTGCGCGTACGGATGCCAGTGTGCCTTTTTCATGGGAACGGACGGTGACTGTTTTTATGACTTTGTTCCCAAAGGATCATGGGCAGAATCTGCTAAACTCACAGTTATTTTGTTTGCTAAATTGAAGAAAAAGAAAAAAAGGAAAGAAAAAAGTGCATGCTTTAGATGTACAGTTTCAAAAGGCAACACAGATTTTACTGTACATAGTTTTAGAATGAGCTTCTCCATGGCCATTTTATTTCTCAAGATTTCACATGTATTTCCTGTAAGTATAGCTTTATAGACTTCATTTATTTCTCTGTTTTTGTTTCTGTCAAATAAGTATGGATTCCCACCGTCAGCTTTCTTGAGAACTTTAAAGGGATGCTAAAATGTGCAAGTGCAAATGGCGAAATGCTCTTTGTTTTGCACTGTATCAGCGTACGAGCTGCAAATGCAGCAAAACTGAAAACAAACAGATCTAGATTTTTATTAATAAGGTACTTGACCTCAGAGCGGTCAAAGGACTTCGCAGGAAACCCATAAAGCCCTCGGATAACAAATGCTTTCCTATGTGACAACTGGAATGTAGGTTTACTATTAGGAGAATTTATACCTTTGTGCCAAACAAATCTTTCCTTGCTATGCATTGATGAAGCTTTTCCAGAGTATTTGCAGTAATGTGGGTCTGAAAGAAAAGACTTGTTAGATGAAAACACACACAGGACTCGCTAGCTCGCTAGCCTTTGTGGCTCAGGTTTTATAAATTGCCAAAAAATACAGGAAGAGTGTAGCCGGCGAAACCTTTCTCCATGTGCCTTCAGTCTTCATGCGGTTGTCTGTTACGGATTATGTGGTACATGCACAGTGCCTTCGCTTGCACACGTTACAGAATTGAAAGGGATCCTCGGAAGTGTTTTGTAACTTTAAAAGTTTATTGAGCGAAACCTTTATTACAGAAAAGCGATGTTTCGTCGCCCATCCTCATAGGAGTGCGAATGCATAAAGTGTGCATTGAAAAGTTGAATGAGGTTATTTATAAAACAAACAAATACACCCTTTCCAAATGCTGCTTTCTGGTCTCCAGGCTGAAGATTTATTCAGTCTGCTTTTCTGTTTTCATCTTCGGCTCCGTGCACAACACTTTCTGTGCTGGTTTCACTAACTCTGCAACAACCCAAAGAAACCATTAAATCTGTTTTTAAAAGAAAACGAGGAGAAACGTCTTTTGGATATTCAGTCTTTCAGTTTTTTTAATCTTGTCTGGGAAAACTCTCTTTGTGGTAGATAAGTTATTTGTCAAATTAAGTATGATTATAGTATAAATAATATAAAAACAAGAAAATAAATGTTTCCTTTGCTGAGTTTTTTAAATATATTTAAAATTCAGATTTGTTTTGGAAGGTACACTGTAAAAACAAATGCTGGGTTCCACACAATTCCTTCATGTTGTTTCAACACAAATCAATGAAGTTAACTTAATTGTTTTCACAAATATAAATGGCTTGAACAAAAAATCAAGTTGTCACAAACAGGCCTTCAAGAATTGTGTTGATTCATTTGCTTTTCGGCTTGGTCCCTTTAATAATCTGGGGTTGCCACAGCGGAATGAACCGCCAACTTATCCAGCGGGTGCCCTTCCAGCTGCAACCCATCACTGGGAAAAACCCATACACACTCACACACTAAAGACAATTTAGCTTACCCAATTTACCAATAGCGCATGTGTTTAGACTGTGGGGGAAACCGTAGCACCCGGAGGAAACCCACGCCAACACAGGGAGAACATGCAAACTCCACACAGAAATGCCAACTGACCCAGCAGGGGCTCAAACCAGCGACCTTCTTGCTGTGAGGCGATTGTGCCACCCACTGCGCCACCGTGCAGCCTGTGTTGATTCAGTTCATTTTAAATAGTTTAAACAAGCTGGAAATATATATTTTTTTAAGTGTGCCTTGTTTTATGCTGCAGATTGAAATTAAATATAATAACAATAAAAACTGAAGTCAGCAGTAATCATTAACGTAAGCCTGATGCGATTGTTCGGCTCAGGCTTGGTCCAGCATGACTGTCTAGGACTACCCCAAAAAATGCAAAGCCCTGGCGTTGATGCAGGATTGTGAAGAGTGCTGTAGAGATGATCAGAATCTGCAAAAGAGGATTTCAAGCATCCAAAAGCCAAAATCACTTCTGGAGGAGAACATGCGACTCTGGACTCCAACAAAGGGTTAATAAAAGTGTCTTTATGTGACGCCTTAATGCAAAGAAAAAAAGATGAAATAATAGATTTGACATGGCGGATGAGTTCTTCCCCCACTATTTTAAATCCAGTAAATCCAAACTAGTTTTTATTTCGATATAGCAATGCCCTGCTGTTCAGTGTAGAAATGCAAATACTGCCTGCTGGCAGAATTTAGAATCGGCTGACATTAAAGATCTTGTTACAAGGGTACTAATGCTGTAAGCTGTGTATATGTAATGGTAAAGTACTGATTCTTGGATACTTTGTACAGGTGAATTCATGACTACAGATTTTTTTTGAAAAATTCATGTGGCCCAAATCCGGCCCACACCAGACACTTACATCCGGCCAACATACCGCATGGAATGATGGCACTTTGGGCGGTCAACTCTTGTTTGCCATATCTGGGCCGCAATTAAGCGATAGCAATATCACATATCAGCCAGAATTCAACCAAATAAACCAGAACTGACCCTATTCTGGGCCAATGTTTTTTTTTTTTGTTCTGGCCGGGATCCGTCCCTCTCCAGACACTTACACCTGGACCACATACTGATTGGAACGATGGCTCTAGGGTGGTCCGTTCCTGTTTGTCAGATCTGGGCCACAAATTAGCTTTATATCTGCCATGTCAAAGAGTTATGGTTTGACCCCTATAATTATCAAATGATTACTGTACTTTATCTTTACCAAAAGTGACCTATCATATGTTTTAGGATAACAGAATATTTGCCAAAAGTGGTCCACATATGTTTTAAGATAACTGGGCCACATTTGCCAAATCTTCTCTGGGCCACTTTAGCCTAACAGCCACATTAGCCAGATTTTTCTGTGCCGAATATTTGCCAAAAGTGGCACTCATATGTTTTAAGATGACTGGGCCACATTTTTTCAAATTTTCTCTGGGCTACTATAGGCTAACATCCGCATTAGCCAGAGTTTACTGTGCCAAATATTCGCCAAAAGTGGCCCACATATGTCTTAAGATGACTGGGCCACATTTGCACCTACACGTGTGAGCCACTTTGGGTTTAGACCCAGATTACCCTTAAATGACTAGGCCACATTTTTGCCAACTGTGGCCCACATTTGTCCTCCATCATTTGGGCCATATTTATTATTTACCACATGGGCCACATTAGGCTCACATTCAAATAACATTTTGCCATAAGAGCCAAATCTTTGCCTTAAATGGTCCATATATGAATTTGAATCTTTGGCCTCCCTTTGCCATTGTACAGGTGGGCCACTTCAGGCTCACATTCATTTTGTCTGGGCCGAAGGAAGACCACCAGTGCCGCATAACTGCCTAAAGTGGCCCACATTTGTATGCTTTAAGGGATTGGTTCTTAATTTAAAGAATGTGCGAGGCAGGGGTACCAAGGACCCCCGAAATAGGAATAGGAACTGTGTTTGGATATAACAGTGTTTTTGACCACACTTCATTGTTATTGTCAACATTGTTTCCTGAATCTACGATTGAAAGGGAGAGGCTTGCTCTGTTAATGGTCTTAAACTGTTTTCTCGCTTGTGAAGCGTTCGGTTTTCCAGCTTACAATAGTCCACCATGTAAATAGCGAATCTGCAATGGCGTGAAGCAACAGACTCTTAAAGGGTATGGGAGAAGAGACTCTGGTTGCTGCGCCATGTGCTTTAGACTTTGCGCTTAGATCATTAATTTAGAGCCCCAATTCTCTTAACACACATTAGCAAATTGTCACAGAGGGACTTTCAAAATAAAACTGCGATCTCCCGGACTAAACCACTTGCTGAAGCGGAAAGTGAATACAAAAGCCAGATATTCTTTCTTATAGTATTGCTTTCTAAAAACAAGATGTTAAATATTTACTCTTTTTAATATTTAAAACTGTAAAAGACACATGACAGTGAAAAAAGACAGTCATATATATTGCTGAAACATTCTCACTAATTAAACAGTCACTGATCGTAACAGCATCCACAGAGCCGTAATGACACACGTTGTGCTCGGTAGATCTGTCACACAACTACGTTTGGTTGAGGATTCGACATGATGAAGATGACATTGCACAGGCAGTGGTAAAGCTGAGGAAATGGTCAATATTTCCGTTTATTCACTAATTTGATCCAGAATAGGCTAAATCAAGCCTGTGGTTATTTAAAAAGGATAGAGGACAGACATTGTTTTTGTCTGTGATACACTGCTTACACTAAGGCCATAGAATATATTGCGCGTTTCGATTAATAATGCTTTAAAAAAGTGTATTATACAATTATTTTGTTGTATCATTTTCATCGTTCATAATAAATATAGCTGTTCATTTAGAAAAACAGGAAATAAAGAGTTCAGATGCAAAAGCCGCTAAACGCCACTTCCGCCAAAAATGAGCTAATGACATTGAGTGAATGCTTTAGGCACGTACTACACCATCAACAAATATTTGCTTCAAATAATCTAAATCCCAGCGTCAGCGCATTCAGAAATAACAATTGGTTGGCAAAAGCCGCTAAACGCCACTTGCCTTTGACAGCAAAAGCCGCTATATCCTGAGAACCAATCAGAAGGCACGAATCGAATCATATGTTTTCAATGTAGCAGCACGCTGATACACCTGCTTTTATGAGGAGACTGTTTTATTCCGCTTCCAATTTTAAAAGACAGAGTTTGATGAACTGGATGAGCCTGTCCGACTGTCAGTGAATGGCAAATAAAAACATTAAACGGCAACTGCGTTTCACGAAAGACAGAGTTAAGATGCCATTCTTTTATCCCACGTGGATGCTATGAGGGTAAACAAGAGACCAAGACCTTAAGTATGGTGAGAATGAATGAACGACAGCTTCTAAAAGTGTCTTAAAGGCATCCCCTATTTGCCCAGTAAACCTTGTGTTTTATTTGCTAATTTAAGCTATTTTTTAAAAGATAAATATAATGTATAAAACTAAACATTATTTATATTACTTCATAATGCCTATACATCTGATGAGCTTTTTATATTAATGGACAATGCACAGATATTGATGTTTCTCGTTGTTTGACACTACATTATTTGAATCTACCAAGCTTAGTTTACAATGTTTACAATGTTTACATTGCTCTACTTACGTTAAATCTAAATCCCAAATATCAGAAATGACAACAGATTGTTCAGATTTAATTAATGTCAGTTTTAATGTTATTGATTAATGCACTTACTTGACAGATTTCATTCATTTATTTTCCTTCTGCTTTTTCCCTGGTTTATCACAGCGGAATGAACCGCCACTTACACTTGATTTATGGATTTTTACATTTTTGCATCTTTAGTGATTTTCAACTAATTACACTGTCTTGTCCCAATAGGTGTATTTAGAGGTTTTTGCAAAAAAAGCTGAAGTGGATTTAGCTGGTTTTGACGCCAAAGAAAATCTACCTTGTTAAACAGGGTTTCTGCAGATATCATAATGCCAAATTTAAGACTTTTTAAGACCATTAAGTTTTAAATTTAAGACCAATATCACAATATCAAAAAGACAAGAGAGAAAATGCAAAATCACAAAATTTGTGGTAAAATAAATGTATTTAAATTGAACGGTACTAAAGACAGGTAAGATGTACCACTGAACTACAGGAATAAAACAAACATCTTAAGGCTGATTTATACTTTCGCCTGGCGCCGCATCGCGCACCTCCGCTGACTGCACGCGCACCTCATGAAACGGTCGAGGCTTTAATACTTGGCGCGTTCGCCGTTGTGATATTCTTTAAAGCGACAGGGGCCGGTCAAAAGAAACTGACCGTAAAGTCAGACGGATAAACAGAGAAGTAGAAAGTTTCCGGAACTACGTCTTATCATTAATATCGTTCAAGATTTCAAAACTAATTATTTTTATAATTTATTATAATGATTATAAAGATTTTTATAACCATTCAAGATTTTTTTAAATCAAACTTTGATGCATCACTTGCTTCTGTTCATATCTTGGACAGATCTACCTATTAAAGTTAAATATTAATGGCAACAGAACTTGGGTTGCTCTACAATTATATTTTTTTATTAGGGTAAGAATAAAAGCAAAAAAAAAAAAAAAAGACTTACTAAAAATACTGACGTTTTATTTTATTTTGCCCACTCAACAATTCACACATTATTGTCTGGCTAGTTTTTGTCCTATAAAGGCTAAAAAGGCAATAGTGGTCCAACATTCCTGACTATTATCACCAATAAAGCCCAGAATTTGGGCATCAGTATATTGTAAACTGTTCATATATTCTTTTCCAGTTATCAAAGACATCATTTGTCACTTAATTTTAGTTGGTAGCTATTAACCACACGGGTCTCCACTTTTACCATGGCATGTTTTTTTTTTTGCTTTAACAAACTTATCCCTCAGGTTTTTCCAAACTTTTACAAAACATTTCCTCCTTTTCCATGGCTTTTGCAATTTCTAGCCAATAATTATTGTATAAGTATTGTAAAGTCGTACCTTTTTCAGACAAAATCTCTTCAAAGTGTTTCATATTCAACTCAAATCAAACGTGGCGCCGCGTGAACTGTTCATTCGAAATCTGTTCACGCCGCCAGCCGAAATCATGTCACGTGCACCGAAAGCGAACCTCCGCCAACACAGCGACGACGTCACATTCGCAGCGCGCACTGGGCCCAATAACAGAAAGCTGATTGGCTATTGCATGCTGGTCTCATTTGTAGTTCTAATACTGCAAATTACGTTAGGACTACTGTAGTGAAGTAAAGGACTACAACACCACGAAAACCAAGCAGCAGCAACAAAAAAGAATATAAATCAGCATTAGATGTAGCGTGACATGGACATCAGAAAAATAAGACCTGTGCACAAATATTTAAGACCTAGAACAGTGAATTTAAGGCCTAAAATTTCGATTTTTACATTTTAGACTTTTTAAGACCCCGCGGAAACCCTGGTCAAAAACCAAAGAGTTGTCTAAAGTGACATTTATGAAAAAAAGGTACTTTATTTACAGCTAATAACCTCTCAACCTAATCAGAGGAGCCTGATAGAAAAAGCTCATTTACAAGAAAAGAGATCTGATGGATTTAGAGGGTTTTGCATCTGAACTCTTCAAATAATCATTTCCTGTTGTACAGTCAAGATTAATCAATACTGATTCAGTGTTATAACAGCTACTGGGCAGTGGATACTGACTGTCATTAGTGCTCACGGGAACATTTGCTGACCAGACCATCACATGGTCAATGTTTTTAGTTTTGACTACACAAGTCTTTAACATTCTTAATTAGTTAAACATTGTGAAAAATATACTAAAGTTTAGAGTGTGTTCGTAGAAATCTTTGGAAAGTTAAATGCATCTGTCTGCACACAATGTAAACGGCATCTGGGCTTTCAATAAAAACCACTCCTTATACAAACCACACACAAACAGTCCAAGCAGCAGCATAGAACACACACACGCACGCACGCACGCACGCACGCACACACACACACACGCACACGCACACACACACGCACACGCACACGCACACACAAGCACAGCTGTAATGATGTTTCTACTGTACAGACTGTATATTCTCTCTTTTCCCCCTAAACTAAACCCTCACAGCAAACAATCTGCACTTCTACATCTTCACTATACTTCATTCTGTCTGATTTATGAGGAAAACTGTCCCCACAAGGTCAAAATGTACTGGTATTGCTATACTTGTAAGGACATTTGGTAGGAATATCAGGACCACATCTATACACACACACACACACACACACACACGTCCCTCTGTTTGATGGATATGGCTGGAGTGTTTGGCTATGGGCTGTTTGCTGGTATGCTGACTCTCTGTCTATCACACAGTCAGGTTCATACATGTAAGTCTTCTGCTGTATAGACGAACACAACACTGCTTCCAGCTTGCCGTAAGTCCTCCAAACTCACTGGTTGACTGTCCATTCTGCAGGATGTTGAATACTTGAACGGGTTACACGTTACAGGTCACCCCTGCGTCCTCTACATGACCGCAGTTGGTTTTTCCCCATCCCGAGAACTTACACTGGTGAATGGAGTCTTCAGTTCCAACACACGCAACATCGTCCATCCAGATTAGCCCAGCGCCTGAAAGACAGAGAAAGCAGACCTCTCATCATTCATTTTCCTTCAGCTTAGTCCCTTTATTCATCAGGGGCCACCACAGCGGAACTTATCCAGCATATGTTTAACGCAGCAGATGCCCTTCCAGCCGCACTCTCACATTTACACACATACACTACGGCCAATTTAGCGTATTCAATTCACCTACAGTGCTTGCGTTTGGACTGTGGGGGAAATGCAGGAAATATTTCAGTGACTCTGACCTTGTCCGAATCGTCCCGTCTTGTGTATTTCTTTGGCACCGCGGTATCCCAGCATCCTGCACACAACGTCTCCATCCTTTATGTCCCAGACGTCATCACACACCGTCCCCCATCGCAGCTCATGCAGGACCTCCACCCGGCCCTCATGAGGCCCAGAGCCGTTCACCAGCCGGACCACAGCGTCCTCAACTGAACACACACACATACACACTCCACAGTCAATCTAACACAACACACATCTGACAGAGAAAACCTTACACAGCCATAGAGGAAATACCAGTGTAAGGTGTAATGAGTTACAAAGTATCTTGTTGTAGGGATTCATTTTAGGTCATTACAGGTACTTCCCTGAAAGCATACGAATGTGGGCCACTTTAGGCAGTTATGCGGCACTGGTGGTCTTCCTTCAGCCCAGACAAAATGAATGTGAGCCTGAAGTGGCCCACCTGTACAGTAGCAAAGGGGGGCCAAAGATTCAAATTCAAATATGGGCCGATTAACGCAAAGATTTGGCACTTATGGCAAAATGTAATCTAAATGTTAGCCTAATGTGGCCCATGTGGAAAATAATAAATTTGGCACAAATGATGGAGGACAAATGTGGGCCACAGTTGGCAAAAATGTGGCATAGTCATTTAAGGGTAATCTGGGTGTAAACCTAAAGTGGCTCACATGTGTAGGTGCAAATGTGGCCCAGTTATCTTAAGGCATATGTGGGCCACTTTTGGCGAATATGCGGCACAGTTAGCTCTGGCTAATGTGGATTTGAGCCTATAGTGTCCCAGAGAAGATATGGAAAATGTGGCCCAGTTATCCTAAAACATATTTAGGCCACTTTTGGCAAATATTTGGCACAGTTAGCTCTGGCTAATGTGGCTGTGAGCCTAAAGCGGCCCAGAGAAGATATGGCAAACGTGGCCCAGTTATCTTAAAACATATGTGGACCACATAGACTAAAGTCACCATCATGGAGAAAAGTGTTTGCTTTAGTTAGACTCATAGCCCTGAAACTCTTAATATACATTTTCTTTTGGACTGCTGTAACTTTTAAGAACTTCGCTTGAAAAGTTTGTTCGTTACATCAAACAAGCCAAGTAAAAAACAAAAAAAAAAAAAAAAAACAATAAAATGAAATGAGGCACAACCTGTGATGAAATAATATAATTCACTATGATTATGTTAACCAATGTTTAATCCATTGTTAGTATATGTAATAACATGCTTGCACATGCTACAGAATAATGAAGGTTTATAAGCTAAAAAATTCTATGGTTCAACTTCTGCTCACAGAGACATTATCAATAATCAGCGTATGAACCTCAACAACAGTGACAATTAACAAAACTCACAAACATCACAAACAGGAGACTAAAAGTGACAAAATCAACAACGTCAACATAAACAGCAGAATCAAAAGCAAATAATGAAAACTGCAGCATCAATAAGCTATAGAATGTGTTCATACTGCAATGCATGCTGGGATTTTTGTACTTTGCCACACCCAGCAAGTGTCTGGTGTAGGCCAGATCTGGGCCAGAATAAAAGAAAACTGTGGCCCAGAATAGGGTCAGTTCTGGTTTATTTGGTTGAATTCTGGCTGATATGTGATATTGCTTTGGCTTAATTGTGGCCCAGATCTGGCAAACAGGAGCGGACCGCCCAAGTGCCATCATTCCATGCGGTATGTGGGCCGGATGTAAGTGTCTGGTGTGGGCCGGATTTGAGCCACATGAATTTTGCTAGCTGGGTTTTTATTACTTGCATTGCTTCCAAAAACAGATTCTCTTTTTAAACCAAAACATGAAACCCTCATGTATCACCAGTTGACCTGATTATTTAACATGGCAAAAGCCTTTAGGTAAGATTTGGTGTGGATCTGATAATCTCCAAAACACAAAATATGAGGAGAATATTTCAAAAATTGCACCATTCGGCTTTTTTTTGTAGGCACTGAGAAACATAGTTTAAGATGCACTAGTTGAAACTATATAGGTGGCGCTGTTGAGTCATTTTGCACATTGAATATCAGACTTGGCATGCGTGCATGGTTTCATGAGTTTTTGATCATGTTTCTGTCCTCGATTATGTGATTCATAATGAAGAAAACACAGCAACTGAGCCATCCTCAGGGGTTAAGCCCAAATACACTGCAAAAAAAGGTTTTCTTTTTGGTCTTGTTTCTAGTCCAAAATCTTAGAAGCATTTTCTAGACGAGGAAAAAGTATTGTTTAGTTTTCAGAAATAGTTATTCAGAATGAAGTTTTGGGATTATGGGGTAAGCACAGTAATGGTATTTACCCATTGGCAGATTATTTTGCTTATTTTAAGGAAAATCTCTGACAATATTTGGACTAGAAGCAAGATAAAACTCTAAGTAAGATAAGAAAACCATTTTTGCAGTGTATTTGGGCTTAACCCCTGAGGATGGCTCAGTTGCTGTAAAGACATTTTAAAGAAACTCCTCTTTAACCTGCAACAGCAATCAGAAAAGATGATTTGAAATCCGGTGTGGGTTTCACACACTAGTTTTAGATACAGATGTCAGGGTCAAATGATCAGAACGAGCTCATACAGACTGATTTTAAGGGTCAACATTTAAACCTTCCTGATGTTTAATGCAGAACACGCTGAGCTCTGCAGATCAATGAGATACTACAGTCAGAAAATATGTCTTATAAATGTGTAACAGCTGTGTGATTCCTGGCAGAGAACACACACACACACACACGGCAGATTAAAGCCACATGCATGGGCCACGGGAAGGGTGTGTTCAGTTTAAGAAAATAAGTGCAGAGAAGGAAAATCTTGAACAAGTGATCGCTCAGAGTCCACACCTGATGCAGCTTTAAAATAAGGAATGACATCAGAGTCTGTCAAGAGAAAAGCAGGACCGATCACCAGGGACAAATGGGCTGTGTCCAAAATCACCTACTACTCAAGTAGGTTCTACACTTAAATGTGAATTTACTACATGACCGTTAGAAAAGTGTGTTTTATATAGTATGAATGTGAGCATGAATGGAATTGGGATGCATTACATTCACTCTTTGTCGTTATTACATGACCTACCAGCATCAGTTGCGTCACTTTACTCCCATTTATAAATTCTCTCACATTGCATCATGGAACAGCGTAGCGTACATTGGATGCGCACTTCAGAATCTTGCCTAAAGTAGTAGGTTATCCAGGTATTCCTCTCATGGTTTTCGAATACTATGAATTCGGACATACAACTCAGCTCTCATACTGTTTTTTTACATACACTGTAAAAAAATCCGTAATTTTACGGTTTATTTCCGGCAGCTGGGGTGCCGGGAAAAAAAAACGTAAAAAAACGGACATTAAATTACAGAATTTTCCTTAAATTTTAATTTCTGGTTAATTTATGTAATTCAACCTGTTATTTTACAGTAAATTTATGTAATTTAACAGCCGTTATTTTCCAGTTTTTTTCCAGCACCCCAGCTCTTGGAAATTAACCGTAAAATTACAGATTTTTTATAGTGTACTTTGTACTTTATAGTATGGAAGTGTGTGATTTCGGATGCAGTCATAGACTATAGCATACACAAGGTGTGTCACTCCTATATAATAATAATTATTATTATTATTTAAATTCAGACATGATCATGACTTTTTTTTTGTTATCTTCAATGTGTTTTTCACTCCTTTCATGGATATTTCTGCATCACAAACTCAGTAAGTCTAAAGACTATAGAATACACAAGACGTGTCGCTCGTAAACTTTGGAATGGAGAAAAGTATAACTCTCAATATGGCCGCTCTAGTGAAGAAAGCCCCGCCTCCTAGTACAGCAGCCAGTGCTTAATTTGAGCCGCATCTTTCGTGTTCCGGAAAATGTCAGATATTCATGCTTTGCATTACAGTATTTATTTTAATACACATACACACACACACACACACACACACACACACACACACACACACACACACACACACACACACACACACAAACAACAACAACATTTTCAGCCAATCAGCTTTCTTATGCTGACAATCACTCTCATTGGTTGGTGATTATTGTTTCGTGCGCAGTGAGCAGTGAAAATAAGTAAATGGCATAGTGGCCTACCTAAACAATATTTGTATTTTCAAAATGGCAAAGAGGCATCCATATTTTCATTTTTAAAACCACAAGTAAATTTGATAATGAGCTTGATCAAAAGAAATCTCGAGAAGATGAAACGAATGGATCAGGAAAGCAGGACTCACTTGGCCCACAATAGTGAAATTAAATAGAGATTGTTCATACGTTTAATGTTTGTAGCTACATGATTTTATTATCTATGACTAACCTAATGTTATATGGCACAATATAATTAAAGACTGTTCAGAAATGTGATGCTCTTTTTTTGTGCTATCACTGTTTAATGACATCATGTTCCAGAAAAACTGAAATTATTTGGTGGACGTCGGTCACGGTAACTTCTATTTCCTGTTTTTTTCCGGGAATTATTAATTTACAAATTAAGCACTGCCAGCAGCCAATCATTGATCACTAGGGACTTTGTCCAGACATGTGTTTTTATGACAGTTTCTGCAGCTTCATTGTTATGAATCATGTAGGGTCAGCAAATGCACTATATTTTAGCTAATACTTGCTTGAAAAATCTGAGAAATATATCCACATAAAGCTTGACATTTCTACTCCTAAATGAACCAACTACACTTAAAAACAAATGTTCTCTGGATTTGTAATGTGTTTGAAACAAATGCAAGGTTCAGTTAGTCCCATCTGACCTCATGAATTCCTGTCTCTGTGTTCAAATGGAAATCACATGATGGCAAACATTGTAAACAAAGCAGATGTCCTTTTGGGAGAAGATCTGCCGACAGCAATAGGTTGGAAATAATTTCAGAAGAGAAACGTGATTCTTCATAGGATGCTAATGTGTCCTCTTAAGTTATTTATGCTTATTGTAGATACAGTTTGATTGACAGAATGATGATCACGTCTTCTAGAAACAGCCAAAAAAAAGGAGTTTGGTGCAATGATCTGTTCCCTTTGAGTGCATCCTGAAATATTGTAGTTTTTTGTCATGATTCTAATAATTTAAAACCTAATTTAAGGTACAATTGTTGGTAAATTTCACTGTTGCTTCCAGATATGAAGTTTAAGTATAATCTAGGCCAACAGTTTTGGAGAAATGTATGTCTCCGCATTCAAAGACACATGAGCTGTGCTTGCATGGCTGAGAAGCGTATCAAAGATGGCCACCGAGTGACATGACTTGCCTTAAAAGGGACTTTGTCAGAGACCTGTGCTCTGATGTGCTGTTGTATTTTGTTATTTTTAAGATTTTTGGCGTGTTATTATAACAGTACTTTATGACTGTTTACACATCTTTGTTAAATGTCAAAGCTCAGCCAAACATGTTTTCATCCTATGATGTTGATGTATTCTTAAAAAACTGCCCCACTTAAATGCTGCAATATGCTTCTGTCTACTGAAACCTGGCAAATATTAAATGATTTCATAAACTGTGACCTGCTCAACTCATCTGGATACAGTTATCTCCCAATGTCACATTGTGTCTCCCTCACATTTCCTCAGGTCCCACTGTCCTCCCAACAACAACACCAATAGTTTACCATCCAGCACCAAATGAACACAGCTGGATAGTGGACAGCAGGCATAGTTCACCCCAAAAATCTAAATTCTGTCATTAATTGCTCACACTCCTGTTATTCCACACTCCTAAGACTTTTGTTGATCCACAGAACACAATAGAAGATTTTTCTAGAATCACTGAATCAGTTCGTGCGACTCCAGGTCTTCACCTTTAATTTTAGGAAGCTACAAGATTGATTTCTTTGAACTAAAGGAAATAAAAAAATAAAACAAAACACTACATAATAAAAAATAAATAAATAAATAAATAAAAAAAAATCATAATAAAACAACAAAATAATAAAACAAAACAAAAACTAAATTAAAAAATAGCAATTATATTCAACTATACCCTCAATTATGCTTCAGTCCCCAACATGTGCACATGCTCCGAGAGTAATTATGTGAATTACACTAATGTAATTTGATCTATTTAACCGATGTATGGATTACAACCTTCCACTATAACAGTGGAAAACACTGCATGTATTGAGCTTAATTCTTTGCTTCAGTATGTTTACTCATAAACATTTCACTCATATGGCCCATTTCCACTGAGTGGTACAGTACGGTACAGGTCGGTACGGGTCACCTTTATCAGGCTTGCTTTTCCACTGCCTAAAGGGTACCAAGGGTACCAACCACTTCTCACAAAACAGATGTTTTATACACATAAATACTTGTGTATAAATGTTCATTACTAACTTTTCTATGAACATGATTTGATTATAACTGCAGATGCAATGATGCGAAATAGCCTACTGTAACGTCAGCAATTATATAAAATCAATAAATAAATGCAACATATATGAACACATACAGACCCTTACAGTCTCCGAAATGTTACCAATTACAGAAAAACTATACACAGCATACATTTACTCCTTATCTGGGTTTAAAAACAACACCCAACATGTAGCACAGTCAGTGCAAACCTCTCATCTGTATCTTTAATCTTCACCAGCACATGTAGAGCTCACTTTGTTTTCATTCTTCTGCCTGTGTATGCGTGAGTGACGCTTCTCTGTAAACCAATAGCGTTCAGCCCTGCCTTTTGGTGCCCTTTTGTCATGCTAGGTACCCTTTGCAAATGGTGCCCAAAAAGTGGTACAGTATAGTTCGCTTTTAGGTACCTTTTGACAGTGGAAACGGCCAAAAAAACGTACCGAACCAAACCACTCAGTGGAAACGGGCCAATAAAGTCTAATAAAATAAAGGTGTGATAGCTGTCACTGAGGTGGAACCTTTATAAACGCTATACATTTGTCCTGAAAATTATGTTTGTCCACTGCTTTTGTGCTGCGTCACGCTCAGCAATTGCTTTAGTGTTTCTCTTCGACCACAAGTCACCTATTTTTGTGGTGAGAGGTGCCTTTTTAAAAAGAAGCCAAAGAAGAAGACAAAAAAAAGGAGGCCGTGAGGAGATGACAGCAATTAAGTTAGTTAAGTTGAGTAAGGGCCAATGGAGGGAATTTGGCCAGGACACTGAGGTTTACACCCCTACTTTTTACGAGAAGTGCCATGGGATTCTTAATGACCACAGAGATTCAGGACCTCAGTTTAACATCTCATCCAAAAAGATACCAAATACACAAAACACTATGAGAGGAGAAACATGAGTTTAAAAAAGTATATGCATTTAGACATGTCTCAAGTGTTTGCAACCAAAACATACACTCTCAGAAATAAAGGTACGCGAGCTGTCACTGGGGTGGTACCTTTTCAAAAGGTACATATTTGTACTTAAAGGGTCCATATTGGCATCTCAAACATATATATATATTAGTACCTAAAATTAAGAGGAACACTTTTGTACTTTTTAGGTACTAATATGTACCCTTGAGGTATTAATATGGACCTTTAAGGTACAAATTTGTACATTTTGGAAAGGTACCACCCCAGTGACAGCTCCCGTACCTTTATTTCTGAGAGTGTACTGCGTATAATTACCTACCGTTTAAACCCTAACCCTAGTGTACATACATGTAATTAATTGATATTACCCACCAGTACTTAAATGAATAAGGCCACCTTTAAATTTAATGCAACCAAAAAGAGTAAATGATAATATAAAAGATGACAGACACAAAATAATGTTGCAGGATTGTGCAGATTATTTCATAAACATATGAACAGTATAGTACAGATATATGTCCTTTAAAGAAATATGTCAGTGCGTTTCTCTGACCTATCTGAAAGTGCAGAGTCCTACATTCTTTGCAGTCATAAATCTGTTATCTTGGAGATCTGATTTTATTACAGCACTGATCTGTGGCCTGTTCTGCTTCTAGGTGTTGAAGTTCTCACAGTCGGGCTAATGATATACAGTATGTTCTGGAAGCAAACACTTGAGACATGTCTAAACGCATATATTTTTTTACAACTCATGATTCTCCTCTCATAGTGTTTTGCATGTTTGGTGTCCACCTTCCCATAAATGCTATGTTGTCATGACATAATGTTGGGTTAATATTTTTAAATAAATGTAAATGACACTTTTTAACCCAACAGTTGGGTTTGTCCATGTTCGACCTTACATTGGATTACAAAAACCAAGCATACTTTAGACGATTTGAGTTGCATTTATACAACACCCTGCTAGAAGACATGGATTGTAAACGTCTTCCACATTTGGGTTCACTATATGTTTCCATTCACATATTTTTATGTGCATTTTGGATTATCGCATGAACAAACACATGATGGAAACGCCAAGATGTGCATGCATTCTGAAAATGTGCATAAAAACCATACAGTATGTGCACAACTCGTCACCTTGGAATTATAAGGTTCTATCTGTGTTCTGAATTATTTTGAGATATTGAGCTTCAAAGTTTTTGCATTCCATAGCAAACAATATGCGTATAACATTTGTTTTTTTAAATAAAAAGTCTTAAAATGCAAACAACATAAAAAAAAAAAACATCCCATAATGTAAATGAGTTGTCATTTAATAAGAATATGTCAGTAACTCAATTTTGACAAAAATATCAGATAGAATCTTATAATTTTTAAGGTGACGAACTGAGTAGGATGAACTTCTTATCCGATAAGAAAAAATGTGCATAAACTATAATGGAAACACTTTTTACAGAATAAACAGATGATGTTCAGACATAAATGTGTGTTTCAAGGACTTTGCATTACTGGAGTTTGCAGCAGATGTTTCCAGCACATTGTAAAAATCTGAAATGTTGTTTTGCTGATTTCTAAAAGGCCTCAGCCGTCAGTCAGTCATCACAGTGCTTCAGTATTATTATTATTCCCTCCAGAATTTTCTTGAGCATCTGTCTGCGCTCTCAAAGAGCCACCGCATTGCGTTAATTGCATTTCCTCTTATGAGGTTCAACTCATTTGTTAGAGAAGAAAAAACACAACAGTGGCTTCTCCAAACACACTAAGCTAGGGATGTTCGGTACCAGGTTTTTTGGAGTCGACTCCGAATCTCATCTCATAATTTTGGAGTTGGTGCAATAGACTCCAGAATCGACTCCATTTACATTTCACTTAAAATAGTGCAAGGATTAAACATGCTGTATAATATCGCACTGCAGTTCTCCTCTGGTCAGACAAAATCAACAGTTTAAATCATTTGAAGTAAGGATAAAATAATTATCAGCCTATACTTTTTTTATTAAAGGCAAATAACAGACAATCCAACCGATCAATAAACAAAAATAGCTAGATTTTCAAATTGATTTAATGACCAGTTAAATATTAAACCCCCTGCACGAAATTCATAACAAACCTAAAATAATAAATAAAAGCAGCTGTGCCTCAACGCATATCATATTGCTCTCGCTTTCGTAAATGTGATTTTTTTTAAGTCTACTTTAAATAGCCCATTACTTTACTTTTAAATATCACTGTTTGTTTTGTGCAGTTTGTTCATTGTAATTAAATAAGGATGTATTAATGGGACGGCATATGCCGGAAGAAAAGGAGTGTGTCAGACCTGTTTTCAACACTTAGCCTTGGCTATATTTTTATTTAAAAATCCTCTTTTGAAACAAATTTCGTTTGTTATAAATTGTATGTTAATTTTAATAGTGCGTCTAGGGCCAAAAAAACAAAAAAAAAACACGACATGTATTGTCAGATTTTGTCAATAAATAAATCTTGGCTACTTTTGTCATTATGATTGGTGTTTTTTTAAAATGTATTTATTTGTGAAATATGCCTAGGCGTAGGTTAAAAATTTGACTTGAGCATATAGCAGCAAACAACATAACATCTTAATTTTACCTGCAGTGCTTAAGATGTCGATCTGCTCCAAATGTACACACATATGCTATATTTAATTTGTAACACAGCAAACTTGACATCGCAGGCAGATCAGCTTTAAAACCAAATTGCAAAAGGTGTTTTATAGGAATTTCAAAGTGAAAGCAAACTTCATCCTGCAGCACTATTTATAATAGTCTAGAGTGCTTGTGGTCATAAAATTCAAAAGCAAAAGCATAAAACATGTGAGCACGCATTCAAAGCAGGTGCCTTCAATGTTCATTGTGCTCGAGAATGAGCATTATAACTGTTGCATGTATCTGCTTTATTCAGGAGGATTTGAAAAAAACAGACTCGACTCTGGGAGTCGATTCCTGTCCTGAAGTCGATTCCAGTACTAGGTCTATTGAGAATCGAGGAATCGACTCTTTTGGAGTTGACTCCCCATCCCTACACTAAACTACATTTCTATGACTCATATTGGCTCCAGTTTATCAGCAAGTGATGATATTGTTCTCCTTTGTTTCTCATTGGATGGAAACTGTTTTATTCACTAATGTTTTATGCAATATTACAGTTTTGCACATAAATCTAATTCGCATCTTTAGATGGAAACACAGCTAACGACTAATTCGATTTCAGTCCTTCAAAACACGACTGAACACAAGATCAGTGAAATTATAGGAGGATAATTGACTAAAATGTTTACCTTTCTCCCCTGCTTTGTCTCCCCGCTCTCCCTTCTCTCCTTTCAGTCCTCGTTCTCCTCTCACACCTGGAGGTAAAGCACACAGTTATATGTTTACTAGAGTACAACAGTCTAACAACTGTTATCTTCCTATCAGTGGAATAATTAAGGTTACACCGGTTTGAAAAAAAACATAAGAGTGAAAGCATTACTAATAGTGAGAGTAACAAATAAACATGACCTTCTAATACTTTAAATGGCTTACAAGGAACTAAATGAATGACCATGAAGCATGAGGATAAATAATACAAATATACAAGTATAGCAGAGTCTACACCACAATTACAGTACAATGAAAACAACAACAACACAGAGGATCAATTTTGCTGGAAGAAGGACTTTTATTTTTAAGCAATGAACTATAAAAAGTTCTTAAAATGTTTTATTTCCACAAGTTTAGTAGTCCTAAATTGAGGACTGACATCCCATTATTTGTAAGATTTTAACCTACTTCGTCAATAAGGGCCATGATCTTTCTAAAGAACCTAAAGCTATGAATGAATGGCTTGATTTATTTATGTTTGATTACTTATTATTCAATTCAATTCAATTCATCTTTATTTCTATAGCGCTTCTACAATGTAGATTGTGTCAAAGCAGCTTCACATAAAAGATTATAGTGAATTGAAACAGTGTCAGTTTAGTCTTCAGTTCAGTTCAGTTCAGTTTAGTTCAGGTCAGTGTGGTTTAATATTCACTGCTGAGAGTCCAAACACTGAAGAGTAATCCATCGTTGCGCAGGGAATTTTACTCACAGGAATTGCAGATTTTAGCATGAATTTTTACATTTTCATTTTATTTAAAAAAATAATGAATGATCCCTCCTCATATAAATATATTTGTTATAAACTTTTTTTCATTTTGCTTTCTTCAGGAAACAAACCACAATCATATCAGCTCAACATCTTCCTCAGTGTGTAAAAACATTTGCCGTAAATGTGATTGATGACTTTAAAAGAGGGTTATAAAGTGTTATAAAGAGTAAAGTGTTATACATTTTATCTTTATAGCATAACAAAAATGATGTGCAATTTAAAGCGCTCCGATTTTGGCCTTTTTACAAGATGTAAATTAAGATGTGTCTGTGAAGTTTCAGTTCAAAATACCTATCAGATTATTTATTATACCTAGGGCCGGCCCTGTACATTTGGTGGCTCTAAGCAGAATAATTATGGGATCCTACCTTGCTCTAAATAGTGGAGTATTGTCATTGCAAACAAGGATTTTATTGCTTATTAAAAAAAAACAAATAAAACAGAAGAGCAACGCCTGATTTCTTCTACTTAATAACTGTCTGAATGATTTGGACTTTTTGAAATAGAACTAATTTGGTCAACTAGCAGCTTCCTACATGAAGAATCCTTAATAAAGGGACCTGTGATTCATACTTTGCATCTTTCTGGATTGTTTAAGTGAAGTTTATGTATAAACACATTTCGAGAGGATCACGTGCTTATGAATGTTCTCAGCTGTTCCAGCATCAGCTCATGATCGATTATCCAATCAGACGACTCCTAACTCACTATAAATAACCAGAGTTTTCTTCTCAATATCTTCTTCTTGAAGAACCCCCCCCCCCCTCTTTAACACGCATTTGGTGCTCTTTAACACGCATTTTGCGCAAATCGCTCGAGTTCAAAAATCTGAACTTCAGTGGACATTCGCGTTAACCAATCAGGAGCTTGCTCTTGTGGGGGCATGATTATGACGTAGCGCCTGTTGTTGGTGTCCCGGGGAAAAATCCTCCTGCACACACCAACAACAGTTCATCAAACTGGGCTAGGCTAAGTCAGAAGCACCGTTGAAAGCCTCCATTCATCCAGGTTAAGTTTCTGGAGGAGTTTATGAGCTCACAGAGCTGGGTGCACCTCTGAAAGGATCTAGTGAACTCAGACACTACTCCAAATGAATCAACGCTGTTTTTCAGCCTTCATAACGCACATAAACACAGTTATTTTATCAATAAAATCCATGTTAGCCATTTAGCAGCAAAGCTACGGTCACCAGGCAGACAGAAGCCCTGCCCATCACGCAAATCCGCGTCTATTGTGAAGTGAATTTGACGCGCAAATAAAGCAGATTTTTACGCGTGAATGAAGCAAGAAAACTCAAATGATCATGCGGCTATTTACGCGTGAATAGCGCCATTTATCCGATTGTGTTCTGCGTCTGGTGTGAACACAGCATCACAGTGTTTGCTGTGGTGATTCCGGCAGCTATGAATCCCCTAGCTCAAAAAGTAGAGTTCGAAATGCTATAAAATCACAAAGTGTATCACCTACTGCTCCTTGAAGTGCAGTTTGATCATAGAGAGTTGGCTTTGGAACAGATCTTTTAATCCCAGTTTCCTTGCAAATCCTGTTTTGTGGACATGTTTATATGTGTTACTATGGAGACATGTTAATATGCGCTGGTACATCACAATGCATTTGGTTTCTAAAGCACAGAGATTTGGATCCTATTTAAGGGTGCTTTCACACTTGGTCCAAATGCCTGGTCTGAATCCAAGTTCAATTGTTTGGTTTGTGTTCACGCCGTCTTTTTTCCTTCTGAACCCCGGTATGCTTGCTTCATCAAGCTGCTGTTTTGTGTACAGCTGTTGCTAGGTGACGGCCACGAAAACAAAGCGCCAAAATGGAGACGTCCGCATATCACGGTCATTCTGCTTTTACTGAATCTTTTGTTTTTGTTACCAAAACCAAAATACAGAGAGCCACTTGTGTCTATTTGCCGCAAAAAACATAAAAAAATTCAGAACATAACGCGATGTCTGCAAAAGTCGTTTATGGTGGAGACAAGCAGACATTATCACTGTTTGCACTGGGTCAGTCCCGCTTGTCACCAAGGTAGGTAATTCACAGACATACACACACACACAGACACACACACACATGAATGAACGTTATAAAAACTAAAATTTGTTGTTCACTTCCGTTGTTTGCACTGTACCCTACACTGTAAAAAAAAATCTGTTATTTTACGTTTATTTTCCGGCAGCTGGAGTGCCGAAAAAAAGAAAAATAACGCACATTAAATTACAGACATTTACCGTAAAATAACAGACAGTAAATAACAAAAATGTACTAACATTTAAATTTCCGGTAAGTATCTGTAATTTAATGGCCATTATTTTACGGGGTTTTTTCTGGCACCACAGCTGCTGGAAAAAACCTGTAAAATAACGTATTTTTTTTTACAGTGCAGACCACCTCTTTCAGGCGGACTCGGGTACAGTTCATGGGTGTGCACCCGAGTTCAGAAGACTATGCACGAGTTCAGCTAAACGGACAGTACTTTGATGTCAAGCAAACCCGGGTGCAGACCAAAAGTGCTAGTGTGAAAGCACCCTAAATGTCATTCACTCATTTTCCTTTGGCTTAGTCCCTTTATTCATCAGGGGTCGCCTCAGGGAATGAACCGCCAACTATTCCAGCATATGTTCCACACTGTGGATGCTCTTCCAGGTGCAACCCAGTACTGGGAAACACCCATACACACTCATTCACACTACGGTCAATTTAGTTTATTCAATTCACTTAAAGCGCATGTCTTTGGACTGTGGGGGAAAACAGAGCACCCAGAGGAAACCCACGTCAACACGGGGAGAACATGCAAACTCCACACAAAAATGCCAACTGGCCCAGCCGGGACTCAAACCTTCCTGCTGTGAGGCAACAGGGCTAACCACTGAGCCACCGTGACACCCCCCATTTAAATGTTAAGAAATTAAAAAATAGAAACTTGTTGTGTTTATATCACTCCAATATGACTGTGGACACACTATACTACACACAGTTCTGTTCAAACTGTTTCCAAAAGTTGAGTTTGATGATAGGAGCCCTTTAAAAAAGGCATCATAATAACTTTGCTCTTCTGAGCCGTACTCATGAACTTGGCCAAACCCCACTGATGTTTCCCAGCTGTTTGCCACATGATGTGAAAACATGAGACGTGTATCGCAGAGGACCACAGTCAGCACTGTCACACACCAGCACGAGGATGATTCTGTTACAAAAACAAGTTTCTGAGGCCCGATGAACGCCAGAACAAGGCAATGAAAGGGTAAACGGTTGTGTGGAGGTTGAGGAGAGATGAAAAGAGAAAGGGGGATGTGTGCTGCTCTGGAGAACATTAGGGGAATCATTATATATTTTGGAAGGTGTTTAAGCAACAGCGCATGTTCGGAGAATGAGATCAGTGGGTTGGAGCTTGAGCTCAGAATTAATCTGAGCTAAAAAGTAAAATTAGACACAAGCCTGAAGTCTAATTGGGCAAAGCTGTGTTACAAGCTCAGAACCACATGCCCTGTCCAAATCAAGGTTCCAGTCAAAAGTGGATGGATCGTATGTTTGTAAACACTAAACTTTTGTTCAACATGAAACAACCTTAGCTAAATTTACTCAAGATGTAAAATAAGTCTCTGATGTCCCTAGAGTGTGTAAATGAAGTTTCAGCTCAAAATATCTTATAGATAATGTTTTATAACTCTGAAACTAACCCTTTTAGGCTTTCAGCCAAATTGTGCTGTTTTGGTGACTGTCGCTTTAAATTTAAAATGCTCTTTACAAAAGAGGGTGGAGCTACAATGCCTGTGCTTCACTATAGCAATCACAAAGATCTAAACGGGACTAACATTATCAGTGTGAGTCAGGTCAGCATGTGTGCCTCAGTGTCAGTGTGCGCTTCATGCTTCTGTCAGTCTATGGAGACTCCTGTCGCTGTTCATTTGTGCTTCATCTAAAACTCCACATTTATAATCCTCTTAGTATATGCTGACATTACCTTTAGCGGTTCAAAACTCTAATGGCTAATGGACAGCTGCTTCTCACTCAGGGCTGTTTATGCTAATGATGGTCAATAGTGGGCAGGGCTTTCTCCCTCTGATGACATGTACAAAGAGAGAATGTCAATCAAAGTGTTTCTGAAGTCTGATTACAAAACAAAGAATTAATAAATGTTTACCATAAGAAGCTAGTTATATTCACACACTGCTGACACACAACTGTGCTTAAACCCCTTATAGAATTTATTTTTGCATTACAGTTGTTATGAGTAATATATGTATGTATAACCGGAACTTCAAGAAAATGTTGGGCTGTTTTGCAATTGTAATAAAATTACTAATATGTGATTAGCTGATTCTCTTTAAAGGGCCATGAAAACCCCCTTTCCACACTTCTAGTTTGGAAAAAGTCAGGAAAGTGGGTGTGTCCAGCTCTGTTTAGGTGGGGGTGTCAGGGGAGGGAAAGAGGGAAGAATTTGCAAATATGGGAGTTTCCATTTGGGCACGCAGACACAGGGGAGAAAGACAGTGGCTGTGTTTACATGGACATCAGTAATCGAATTATTTGCCAAATTATTAATTTGTCGCCTTTAACTGCAGTTTGGCACTTTCACTTTTTATTCAGGATCATTTCCTGCATGTCGCCCATGACAAACGAGATATTGAAAGCGAGGAACTGCTGGAGAGTGGAGTTTTAATGGTATATTTGATACCACACGGCAAATGCGAGAAAAAAGTCCTCCGCATTTCTCGGAAACTTAGATGCACTCGGTAGGTATCGTCAGAAAGCCGTGTGTGTATATACTATCCTGTCACAAAATGCAGCGAAAATGCTACACGACAGTAAAAGTTTGATTGTGTTTACATGTTTACATTCGAAGTGCAGTATTTACAGCGGATCTTTCCGTCTATAATATTGTACTATAATATTGCAGTGATATTAACATACTGTAAACTTACTAACTAAATCATCTTGACTATGGTCTGCCTTTAAAAACTGAAAGAGCACTGCTGACGATACAAACTAACTTTGCCATCTGAATGAACAAACAAAGGGCACTGATCACACACACTTACCAAATCTGTAGAGACTAGAACTGTGTCTTTTTTTTAAATAGAGACGAGCGGCAAATCTGGATTTCACCATTTCCAGATGCGAAAAGCTCTCGGGTAAAAAATGTTCCTTACAAACGCATTTCTGTCGCGTGTCACGTGCCCTGTAATCCACATGTGAGTTCAGCTGCGCTCTCATAGCGGGGAAATGAAAAAAAACCTTAGTTGCAGCACATTAATAAATGCAGCACACTAATAAATGCAACACTGATGACCCATGTCTCCAAATTCTTGTTCTTTCACTTGTTTTGGCAACACAACGTGGTGACTCTTTGTCGTCTGAACACTGTAACAGGTAAAACAGTCTTCGTGGCTATCATGCATATTAATGAAGTTGCGCGGCATACACAATAGAGTGCGCTGATTGGTTTGAACAAAGTCTTTCTCATGAATTAATGCCGCACACTCAGAGACGTCACGATGTACTCGCAGGTACAGACATCCACTCTCCAAGCTGGATTTACACGCAAGTATCTCATGGCCGTAATGCAGCTTCAAAAATTTGTTTTAAACCGGAAGAACGAATTTGCTCAAAATAACGCAAAAACAACCGATTTTCTCTTTTTAGTGAAATATATGTGTCCTAATAGTGTTTATAGCAGCGTGGGGCACATATATGACTGTCAACAGCTCAAAACATGTGTTTTGGTATTTCGTGACCCTTTAAAGAGTTTAACATTATTTAGTTGATAAAAGTACAAAGAAAGGACTACCTATGTTTTCAGTGAGCTAATAAATTATATTGTGAAAATGTAAACACATTTTAATTTTGATGGCTACAACACACTTCAAAAAGCTTGGGACAGAGGCATTTACATTTATTCATTTAGCAGACGGTGAGGATGAAAGAAGCACTTCAAATCATCACAGAGTTACAGTATATAAATGCTATGACACAACATGAGTCACATGAGTTAATGTGTGAATAACGGCTACCTTAATTACTTGTTAGTACATGTTGTTAATTAATGTGTTAATTAACATTTAAGTTTAAGCTAAATGTAACCAACATGAACTCATGAGCTGTTAGTGTATGATTATGTCATGACTTTACTTGGAGGGGCACATCATCATTAACTCATCCTTAACTACTCATGAACTCCTGTTCATGCTGACGTTGACAGAACACTTTTCTATTGTTATTCAGTGTAAACTGACTAGTTGGACGTGCATAAGGAGTTCATGAGTAGTTAAGAATGGGTTAATGATGATGTGCCCCTTCAAGTAAAGTCACAACATAATTATATATTAACATATCATGAGTTCATGATGGTTAAATTAAGCATAAACTAATGTGGTAATTAATACATTAATTAACAAACAATCATGTACTAACAAGTAATTAAGGTAGCCGTAATTCACACATGAACTCATGTGACTCATGTTGTAGTTCAAGTTAGTTCATGATTAGTGCATACATTAACTCATCATTAATTCATAATAAAGTAATGTTTAGTTTACATATTAATACATCGTTATTCATGTACTGTTATTATAAAGTGTTACCGATATTTTTATTTATTTAAAAATATTTTTATTTATATTTTTTTCTCTTCCTCTGATCATACGGCGAAGACACAACACACACACCTGAGGAGAGTGGTATACATCCACAACAGAGCCTCAAACAGTGCATAATTACAGGACTAGGTTATCTTTAATGCCTGATCTGATCACATCAAAATCACACAAGATTTACATATAAACACATTAGGTTATTGTGTCTAACGCAAAAATAGGAAACTGTTAATAGAAATATGAATATGTGTGTGAAAACCCATGTGCCTTAAAAGGCCAGAAGACTAACATGTTGATGCTTAAAATTAAGGCATAACTCACCCAAAAATGTACACTCGCTGGCCACTTTAAGGTACACCTTACTTGCAGCGAGTTAGACTCCTTTTTGCCTTTAGATCTGCCTTAATCCTTCGTGGCATAGATTCAACAAGGTACTGGAAATATTCCTCAGAGATTTTGGTCCATATGATCTACTTGGATCCATGCTTTCTTGTTGTTGACGCCAAATTCTGACCCTACCATCTGAATGTACCAGCAGAAACTGAGACTCCTCATACCAGGCAACGTTTCTCCAATTTTCTATTGTGTTCATTTGTGTTTCTGTTGCCTTTCTATCAGCTGGAACCAGTCTGGCCTTCACTGGAACTGATGCTCACTGGATATTACACTGGATGTGTGTGAAAATCCCAGTAGATCAGAAGTTTCTGAAATACTTAGACCAGCCCGTCTGGCACCATCAACCATGCCACTTTCAAAGTCACCTAAATCACCTTTCTTCCCCATTCTGATGCTCGATTTGAACTGCAGCAGATTGTCTTGACCATGTCTACATGCCTAATTGCACTAAATTGCTGCCATGCGATTGGCTGATTAGAAATTTGCGTTAACGAGCAGTCGGACAGGTGTACCTAATAAAGTGGCCAGTGAGTGTAAATAACAAAGACATATTTCATCAAACGCGAGTCATTAACTTGCTCCAAAACACAAACACAGTAAATGTCTAACCTTTGGATCCTTCAGGGCCGACCTCTCCTTTATCTCCATTGTGTCCATCCTGCCCGCTTCGTCCTGCTAGTCCACGAGGACCCTGAATGCCCTTTTCTCCAGTCAAGCCTTACCCAAACAAAAAAAAGAAAAAAAGGTGAGCATTTAGTGTGAACAGATACCAATAGGGGTCTGTTTACGCACTTTATGTGTTTTCTCTGATCGGATAGCTTTCACATTTGCAAAAACATTTCCATTTAAATTTGACCCCATAAATGCATCTCTGCTAAACGAATATTCAAATCCTGCGTTATATGCAAATTTAACTAGGTTATGTCAACTAAACCATCAGTTACACTGCATTTTATTTAATTTGTATTATTTTTTACAATAACATAAGCTATATAGAGGCAACGCAGTGGTGCAGTAGGTAGCACAATCGCCTCACAGCAAGAAGGTCGTTGGTTCGAGCCTTGGCTAGGTCAGTTGACGTTTCTGTGTGGTGTTTGCATGTTCTCCCCGCATTCATGTGGGTTTCCTCCGGGTGCTCCAGTTTCCCCCACAAGTCCAAAAACATGTGGTGTAGGTGAATAGGGTAAGCTAAATTGTCTGTGAATGAGTGTGTATGGGTGTTTCCCAGTGATGGGTTGCAGCTGGAAGGGCATCCAATGCTGGATAAGTTGGCAGTTCATTCTGCTGTGGCGACCCCAGATTAATTAAGGGACTAATCCGAAAAGAAAATGAATGAATGTGATTGGATAGCTATTCGATCAGAAAAAAAAACACTGATTTAACATTTAATTTTAGGCTTTGTTAAACTTTATGAATAAACTTTTTTTAGGCATTATTTTGCTAAATTTGTTATATGAAAGAATTTGTTGTCTTGTCTTTGTTGTTTTTCTCTGGTGGACAACACTAATACAATAGGTTGTAGGTTGGAGGGCATTTTATGTTGGCAAAAAAAATTTCCTTCTAAAAAGTTTGTCAGATTTACAAAAAAAACTTTGTATAACAGATCATATTTATCTTAAATTAATGATTCACCAATTCACACATAAAACTTCCATGTTTCATTATAGGTGGAGTATTTTTGAAAACATATTCAGTGACATAATTTTGATGGTTGTTTGTCGCCATCTGTTGGTTACACAATGCAATTGCTTTCACCAGTGTCAAACATTCAGCGTCATGTTTCATTAAACGGGGATTTTAATCTTTACCATAAACATCAGTGTTTATATCTGAACTATAAACTGTTCTCCCAGTACTTCTGTGTTATTTAATTTTTTGTAACGAACTGAAAAAGTGTAAAAACTGGATCTCTCTCTATGCAGATTTGAATGCAGCGCTTTGAAGTAGGGTTGGGCGATGTTGACTAATTTAGCATCGTACGATGTCTAATGTGAAACATTGTGATGGATGATGGCATCGTCTTCATAGGCGGAGGTGAATTAATTATTTATGAATAATTAATTAATTCATAACGAATTAATTATTTGTAGCCTACCATTTCAACTACCAGGCCCGCATGGTCTTTGTTTTACCCATAACCAAATCAAAAATAAATAAACATAAGTTACACACAAATTACCACCTGTCAATCATTTTTTCTGCGGGACTCTGGCATGAGTAGGCAGAGTGATCCGTGTCAGTCATTTGTTTAGTGCGCTGGATGGCGGAGGGGTGTCGCGGACGAAAGTGAGTGACATTAGGGTGTCGCGGACGAAAGTGAAGAGGGTTGGGGAGTTGCGGAAGAAAGTGAAAATGAACAGCGGACAGGGGAGGAGGGCGGTTGTGGAGGGAGATCTGTAAAATGAGGTGCCGGATCCAGCGTGGATAGAGACAAGATTAATTAAATATCCCGTTCAACAACTATAGTGAGACATGATCCAGCGATACATCCTTGATAAACTGTCCGACGTACACTGTTCTCTGGAGCTCAGACAAGTGCATGACAGTGTGTGTGTCTGTGTGTGTGGGTGTAGTTACATGATGTGCATTTTCAGTGGACGGAGGGCTGTTCAGAAATGCTAGATGAAACACCAGTGTGGATGTGGATCATTTTCGTTCTAAAATGCCATTTTAATACTAAGCTTTATTAGTGTACACAAGGCCTGAGTGTGTATTTTTCACGAGCGGGTTTGCAGCGGGGGCGGGGCGGAGGATCGGCAATGCCGGCTCAGCATCGTGATGTCTATCGGCCATCGGCGATGGACGATGGCATCATGTATCGACTCAACCCTACTTTGAGGGATTAATAAACATATAAAAATCTAGGATTTTTTCCAGCTGTGGCGGCAGGCCTTTTGATCTACCAACTACCTTTGGCGGTATTTCAATGACAAATGGGACGCAGTCGAGATCGGATTTGTGTAATACGAGCATTTTGCTTGCGCTAGGATTTCCTCTGTTCGTGCACAACTTCTTGCACGTCCTCAAATATACGCTGCTCAAGTGCAATTTAGCGCGTTTACGTAGTGAATTTGTCTCCAACCTTTATTAGATTTGCAAGGAATATTTATGAATGTCTCCAATAGACCTACAGAGCGACATTAATGCGTCCTGAGGTAAAGTGAAACGGCTGTAAACTCCAGCAAGATAAAGTCTTTGTTTGTTGTATGCAGAGCCATAGACCTTTATCTATAAATAAAGTGTATAATTATGAATACTGTGGTTATCCTAACTGAAAGCTACGTCGTGTTTGCTAGCCTCACGATGCGTCCTGTCAGTCAGCATGTCACCTTAAAGGGTTAAACAAATGACGCACAGCACTACTACGGTTACAGAAAAGCTTGCGTTGTTATAATTCACTTACCTTTTAATAAGTTTTGGTGCGATTATAACCCACTATTTAAAAAAACGACAATGTTTTAAATGAGAAGCTGTAATATGTAGTCGTGGCTGGATGAATTTTGGCATGGCGCCCCGCCATGGTAGAATGAATGTAGCGGAAAACTTGAAATCATTATCATTTATCGTTCATGTTGTGCGAGTTTGAATTGAGATCACGATCTTTTAATGTCTAATTGAGCAGTTTTACACTGAATGCATCAATGCATCAATGCAGGCTAAACAAGCAGTGACAGAAAACACCTTAAATTAATAGTCTGAGAAAGCATTTAGGTCCCACCACAACTTTTTCCATCATGATTAAATCTTACAGGGAAGTCAAAATGCTTTCATACGCGTGATTTGATTGACACGGGAGGCGATCTCTCTGCAGTTGTTATAATGTTGGATTAACCTACAAGTTCAAAAAAGTTATTAATCCGCGGGTCACGTGCGTTTCGAACCGTGTGTTGTGATCCATACGGATCACGGATCAACAGTGATCCGCTACACCCCTATAAACCACTAGATGAATTTACATTCTTTCGTTAACCTTTTGTCTTCAAAGTCTCTAGATGACATACCAAATATGGTATGGGTTTGACAAGTTCTTTAGGAGGAGTTTGAAAAAGTAGGGTTATCAAAAAGCTCAATATGGTGAAACAGTTTTATTTAAATTAAAATTTTAAGCTTCACTCTTAAATCTTTGAAATTGTGACTTGGTTGCGAAGAATTTAGAAAAAAATGTAAAAGTATTTAAAGCGCCCCCTATAGTCCAATGGGGGTGTGTGGGGAGATTTGGGACTATACTGCCAAATTTGGTGCTTCTAGGATTAACAGTTTTGGCTGGCTAGACCCTTTTAGGGAATAATTCAGTATCAGTATATTTCAACAGCATTATTTTAAATACTTGTGACATTTCCAATTTTTTTATATAATTGACACATAATAATGATGTTTAGGACACAGTAATGTACATCAGAGACGCTCAGCACTCATCAGTAGTTTTATTGCACTGAAAGCAGGCTGGAGCTTTTTGTAAAGCAGGAAAAGTCCCTGATATTCCACAATCTGGGCCAAAAACTATATTAAATTATCTGTGTATTCCAATGTCTGGAACAGACCTTTTATTTTTCCATGATATTCCAGATACCCCGTGACCCATGGGAAACCTGTAAAGTATGTTTTGACTGTGTGTGGTATAAGTGTGTTGCTGCACCTCTTGGTCCAATCCAACCAGGAATACCGTCTGGTCCCAGGGGTCCAACATCACCCTTTTCACCCTTCGGCCCTGGTGGTCCTGAAAACAGAGTAAAACAAAAATCAGGAGAAAAGTTTAATTAGTTGCTCCAGAGTCATCTAACAACACATTTCTCGCTTCTGGCCTAGACAACCAGGCTCTGTTGCTGTGTGCAGTTTTGTTTGTACAATAGAGAACACATGTTTACCCAGTGAGTGTGTGGCGTATCAAGAGGAGAACTTTAACTAAAGCAACTACTTCAAAAAAGATTTTTGATGTTAAAATACACCCTGTCCTATATCAAGTAATTCTTCCTTTTATAGGTTGGTCACAGAGGTCATCTCAGACATTACTTCAAAAAATAAGATATTGTACTACAATGGTTGGAGTTTTCTAGCAAAATAAATACAATTTCACCAACCACTTTACATTTAACACTTAAGTAATGTACATATTTGCAGGAAATATTTATTTATTTATTTGTTCTATACCTTCTAAACTATTTCAATAGCTTTTTTTTTTTTGCATTTTTAGTAAAACTGTATTTATTGAGAACATGGAAAAAAAACCCTGCTCCTACCTTGAAATATGGTCAGATTTTTGAGAGCCATGGAGTGCTCCCACTCCTTCAGCCTCAGATCTGCCGTGACCACGTTCAGGACCTGAATCTCATTCCGGAGCTGATCCTCCAGGTGTGTTTGTGTGATCCTCATGCCTAAGGTGTCATGAGTCACATTTACAATTTTCTCCTGCAGTTCATAGATTTTGATCTGGTGCAGACTCACGTCCCCCCCGAGCGAATGGTTCAGTGTCTGCAGCGTCCAGCCCACCTCCTTCAGACGCTCCTGCAGAGTCTCCACGTTCCCCACCATTGTCTTTAGGAGTGTGTCCTGGTCTCGGATGGATCTGGCAGCGGAGGCCAGCTCGTCCCCGAGGTTGGTGCTGTTCCTCTGGCTAGAGGGGCTGATCATGGACAGATGATCCCACAGCTGAGCCACAGAGTCAGTGGTGTGCTCTGAGAAGGCCTGCAGGTCTTTAATGTCCCGTTCCAGACCCTGTGTCAGTAACCCTGGTCATATACAGTGGAGAAAATAATGAAACCAAGGTGGACATTTCAGCAAGACAATAATCCAAAACACAGGCAAGGAAACTCCCAGATGCTTTTAAAAATCAAGCTGTAGAATGGCCTAGCCAATCACCTGACCTGAATACAATATAAAATACAAAACAAAGCTCAGATTTGATAGACGAGACCCACAGAACCATCAAGACTGTGAAGTCACACCTGAGCAATGCATGTGACTTCTTTAAGCAGCGTCTTTAAGCTGACATCAGCAAACAAGCCTTTTATATAAAGTATTAAACACATTTGTGTAGTTCAGCACTTTCTCCTTCTGTCATTCTATTGTTTTTACACATTACTCGTTTTTTGATTTGTTGTGTTGTGTTTTATTTTTATGTTTGCATTGTTTGGGTTCCAAAATCTGGTTCAATTTCATGTCAACAGCTCATTTAGAAATATTACTAATATCTCTTAAAGGTGCAGTAGGCAGGGCCGTAGCCAGGGGGGGTTCTGGTGGTTCGAAGGTTCAAAAGACCCACCCCCCCACTGACAAAGGTCCAATACATGAGATCATTTGTCCTTTTTTAACTGTTATGCCATCATAAGTTATTAAAATAGCCCATCGGAAAAGGCTTTAAGTTAACTTTCACTGTAGTGTTGTTATAGAGAAAACATTGTATAAATAACTTTTATTCTAAATCTTGGATCTTATTCTTAAAAGAAAAAAATGACCAATAAAAGTGGTGAAACACAAAAAAATGGCCCATATTAATACCTATTAGGCTATTGCTATCCATGAATTTTCAAATGTTTTTTTTATTATTTAAATGGCCAAATTCTTAGACTGAGGAACACTGACAACCTGTGACGCGCTCCCTATATTGTTTACCATGCTACTCTGCATATTGGCTCTGAAATAGCATGTAAGTATGACTTATTAATAGGTGTAATTCCTGCACGTCGCCGGCCAAGCAATAAGCATTGAGTAGTCGCTTTAGGACAAAGCGCATGAAAGAGTGAGACCAGCGATCCTTGCATACATGAAATATTGTACATTATGATAAGTTTTGCTTGCTAACTACACAACTGAAAACATGCTAGATATAATACAGTTTTTCAATCAGAATTGTAATATTATGAAGTAACATCAAGTTTTCTAACTGGCGAATGACATGATCTAGTGGGTTGTCTGCTGTCATCTTTACGGTGAGCGTTCGTGATATCAGGAGGCGTGGCTTTGGATGGCAGGGGAGGGACTGTGTTTTCAAAATACTGTAAAAATACTCAAAAATGTCTCTGTCAATGTTTTAAACAATAATATTTGATTTACCAAAGTCAGACAAGTGCTAATTTAAGATCTGTCACATCCACAGTGAAGAGATTTCACATCCATAACCAAGCTTTTCCCTCATAAATGAACAAATGTAAAAAAATAAAAATAAACAGGACAGTTAATTTGACACTGTTTTCTCTTCTGGCTGCCGTTCTCAGTCTCACACAATTTTTTTTCTTTTTCGAAAAGTCTTGGCAACACCGTCGTGGAGTTTTTCTTTTAATATTCTAGCAAATAGGATTGTTAATAAACTATTTGTTGTACTCTCCCATTCACTGCGCTCAAAGTTTACCAATTGTGACGACTTCTGCTGATGAGAAACACAGAAATGTGAAAAAAATACATTAATAAAAAAAAATAATAATCAAAGAATAGCTGTTAAAATAGCATTTAAAATGTGTTTGACTGGTGTGTGAGTATAGATAAGTTTCTGGACTCTTCTGTGATGCATTACCCAGCAGCCTCAGCTGTTCAGTATGGTTGTGAAAGAGGCTCTCCAGCTTCCAGATGTTCTCCAGAAGGTCGCTCTGGGACGGGATCTGGCTGAGAGAAGTCTGCAGGGTCTCCGACTGCTCCCCTAGCCGCGTCACATTCTGCAGAAGTGCTTCCTCACGTCTCCAGGATGCATGGCTTTTTGATACTGAATCAGAAAGAGGGCAGAAAGTATTATTTTGTAATGACCCATTAAGTTCTACAAGCTTGATCAAAAAGGCTTGTAGAGTAACAAATTCCACACTGCATAGACTCTGGAAAATATTTTCATTCATTCTTAGTCCCTTCATTTATCAGGGGTCGCCACAGTGGAATGAACCGCCAACTTATCCAACATATGTTTTACGCAGTGGATACCCTTCCAGCTGCAACCCAGTACTGGGAAACATCCATACACACTCACACTCATACACAATGCCCAATTTTGTTTACCCAATTCACCTATAGCGCATGTGCTTGGACTGTGGGGGAAACCGGAGCACCCTGAGGAAACCAACGCCAACACAGGGAGAACATGCAAACTCCACACAAAAATGCCAACTGGCCCAGCCACTGAGCCACCGTGTCGCCTTTTTGGAAAATAGCTATTAAAAAATAGTTTTCTGGAAAATGATGTTAGTTGTAAACATGAATCAATTCTACTTTTTATGCAGAAACACTTTGATTGACATTTTCCCTTTGTACGTGTCATCAGAGAGAGAAAGCCCCACCCACTAGTGACCATCTCTCCCTCATTAGCATAAACAGCCCTGAGTGAGAAGTAGCCGTCCATTAGCCATTAGAGTGTTTGAGCTGCTGAAGATAATGTCAGCATAGACTAAGAGGATTATAAATGTGGAGTTTTAGATGAAGCACAAATGAACAGCGACAGGAGTCTCCATAGACTGACAGAAGCATGAAGCACACACTGACACTGCACACATGCAGACCTGACTTACACTGGTAACAGTAATCCTGTTTTCAATCTGTCGCTATGGTGACGCACAGGCATTTGTAGCTCCGCCCTTTTTTGAAAAGAGCACAATCTCATTTGAATTTAAAGTTCAGTCACCAAAACGCCACAATTAGGATCAAAGCTTAAAAGTGTCCGTTTCAGAGTTATAACATTATTTGTGTGGTATTTTGAGGTTAAACTTCAAACACACACACACACACACACTCACACACACACACACACACACACACACACGCACACACACACACACACACACACACACACACACACACACACACACTCTCTAGGGACATCAGAGAAATTTTTTACATCTTGTAAAAAGAGGCATAATAGGTCCCCTTAAATGGCTATTTCACATGTGTACTACGATTGTAATAATTTGCTGTTGTGAAGTTTTTTCTGCAATACTTTAATTCAGTGGTCCACATCCCCCGGCTGCAGACTGGTACCGGTCCGTGGATTAGTTGGTCCGGGGCTGCACAAGAAATCAGTAATTAAGTTATTTCTGTTTTTATTTATTATCTTAGTCTGAACGATATTTTATTTTTAAGCATCTTTTCTCAGTCACTTGAGTGCCAAAATTTAACCCACAAGCCAGCAAAATGAGCAAGAAGACGTCTTTGAAAAGTTTCTTTGCGAAGAGGAAAAGGCCCATGAAGGACCCATGAACTTCCAAGGTATGGATCCACAATCCATTTGTCAACAAATCAGGTGGATCCAGCATGTCTGTGCAAGAAGATCAACTGCTGGACATCGCAAATGACCTCAAAACTTTGTTTACATATAGCATCTTTTTCTGCATGCAAGTTCGTCATTTAGCGACGTGGTGGCGCAGTAGGTTGTGCTGTCGCCTCACAGCAAGAAGGTCGCTGGTTCGAGCCTCGGCTGGGTCAGTTGGCATTTCTGTGTGGAGTTTGCATGTTCTCCCTGCGTTTGCGTGGGTTTCCTCAGGGTGCTTCCCAGTGATGGGTTGCAGCTGGAAGGGCATCCGCTGCGTAAAACGTGCTGGATAAGTTGGCGGTTCATTCCGCTGAGGCGACCCCAGATTAATAAAGGGACTAAGCCAAAAATAAAATGAATGAATGAATGAGGGAAAGTTCGTCATTTAAAATAAAGGTGCGCATATTGGGAGTGATGCGTGCAAGCGGTGCAGGGAGCTCGCGCCTTCCAGATGGACCCAGTTGAAAGCATCTTCAGAATGCCTCAAGAGCACTGCGAGTCATGTGACAAAAACTGGCCAATCAGCTTCATATTTTGTATGGAATATACACATTTCGGTAGACTAATTATCTCAGACAAACACTGCAGTGCTTTTTAATTTTCTCCATAAATAAAACTTATCAGTTGCGGCAATGTTTTGTCAGCTAGTCATTCTCTGAGAAAATGGTTGATGGTCGCTTAGCAAACTACATTTCTTTATTCTCTATTTCCACCAGGGGCCTCTAGAGATAATGCAGCACCATTGATGCAATCCAAGACCTGTGAAGAAATGATCCGCAGTCTGCAGTAATAAAAAGGTTGGGGACAACTGTGTTAACTCACTGAAAGCCAGCGTTATATTTTGAAGTGTGATATTCTCAAAGTGCAGTTTATTTATAAACTAATTTCGTGAGGATCACATGCTTATGATTGATCACGGCTGGTCCCGCATCAGCTCCGCATATTGTGCCAATCAGATGAATACTGTCTCACTATAAATAACCAGAGTTTTCCACTTCAGTCATCATCGTCTTTAACAATCCCCCCTTCCACCCCTACTCCTCCCCTTTTACTGATAGGGCGGCACGGCGGTCCTGTGGTTAGCACTGTTGTCTCACAGCAAGAACGCCACTGGTTCAACCCCTCACCGGGTCAGTCGAAAAATAATTCTAAATAATCTGCATTTCACATGTTCTGTTTCTGTTTATTTTCATTTGTAGTTCTGTTTGGTTTTTGTTCTTTTTTTCTTGATAATTTTTTTTATCTTAATTTTCATTGGTTGCCATTGATTATACATCCAGAGGCCTGTTGTTCAAAGCCAGTTTGGGCCTTAACCCTGGTAAAGTTGTGGTTATTTTGAGAAAACTCAGAATATTCAGGCTCAAGAAGGTGGGTTGGTTTTAATTGGTTTTCATCAACACAGTAATTTACGCTAAACAGCTAACCTGCTCTGGAGCAGGTTTTATTCTTGGTTAGACATCACAAACCCAAAACTGGACTAATCAGCTGTGAGTAAAGTCATGAATATCTGATGCAATAAAGTCACTTCCAGTCCCTGAGTGTCTTTTATTGCTCCAAATGAAAGACTTTTACATTAAAAGCATTTCTGAGTCAAATTGTGCGCTAATGCACCTAAAAAGAAGGCAAAGAAGATAACCAACAGAACTTGCCAGAAGTTACACAAAACAGTTTATAAAGTTTTAAATATTGATATTTTTCTTACATAAATGCACCAATTCACTACAGAAGACCTTTATTCATCCCTCAGAGCCACATGAGCCACTTTTTATGGAGAGATGTGCTTTATTAAACTTATTTTTAACCGATGACAAAAATCCATTGTAGAGCTGCAAAAGGCCAAGATCATTTTCTTTTAAACTCTGATTACATTTGACTGAAAAAAAAGTCACATACACTTACACCCTCAAGGGTTAGTAAATCATGGGATGTTTTTCATTTTTGGGTGAACTAACCCTTTAAAGTTGAGCTCCTCTTAGTAATATGTGGAATAAGTGCATGTTTCATTAAAGTGACCCACGCAGTGTCCTCCTGTCATATGTTGACAATATCAGCCGAATGCATCAACTACACAAGATGCCTGAACTGCAGCTTGTTCAGTGTTTTGGGGAAATATGAACTGAGCGTGAG
The DNA here is from genome assembly GCA_903798195.1 of Danio kyathit. Lineage (NCBI taxonomy): Eukaryota > Metazoa > Chordata > Actinopteri > Cypriniformes > Danionidae > Danio > Danio kyathit. The sequence goes on along the minus strand of LR812538.1, from coordinate 4,500,495 downwards.
TCATTTGTTCTAAAACCGTGCAACACAAAGAGCGCTACATTTTCTCTGTTTTTCTCAACCTCCTCTTTCTTCTCTTGCAGATCTTCCTCCCTCCCATTCTGCTCATATTAAATTTCAGGCAAACAGATGAATGATGTAATGGCCTGTGCTGTGAATGACTCATTCAGCTGATGTGTGTGTGTGTGTGTGCACATGTGTGTCCGCCCTGCACGACAAACCAAAAACATTGAGCAGTTCTTGGTGAAACTCAAAATACAGCACTTTCACAAAACTACACACACGTTTCCATTTTTTTGTCCATTGCTAAAACTTGAGTGTGTTTTCTTGCACTGAATAACACATAAAAGTTTAGAACCACTTGAGTGTGAGTAAATAGAGAGGACATTTAAATTTGGGGTGAACTATCACTTTAATATAAAGTTTATGCAATTTACAACTCAAATTGAGTGAAGGTGAATTAAATGCAGTGTAGACATACAAAGATAACAGTATTAACAATAATAATATTCTGATAATCCAACACAGAGCTCTGCATTGATTAATGATCTGATGTTATTGCTTATTTGCCATTCTTCCCCACAGAACTCTGAATGCTGGAGTCACCATGGAAACCATGGACGCCATCCATACTTTACTGCTGCAAAACTGTAGTGACAAAAAAGCAATCAGCACTTGCATACAGTATATAAATCACTGAGGCATCATGGGGTTTATTGGGGGTCAGTCCTCACAGGCTTTGAAAACTGTCCCGCTGTGAGCTAGATTGCATTTCAACCTCAGGACCATGGAAAAGGGGAATCAAGCTTAACATTAAAGCAATCAGTCACCTGTTTGTCCACTGCATGGGTGCTTTATGTATAACTCTGAATGTTTGATGGCAAGAATGCACATTTGTATATACATGGGGAAACTATCCCTCTGAGAGCCACTTGTGAACGTTTTGACACAGGTAACACTGCACAGTTGTTATTTTTATAGCTAGAAGGTTTTTAACTCTAATACATATGTCGCAATAAGCTGCTTGCAGAAAGGTTTTATTTATAGAAATCTCTCGTAATGGCTGCACGGTGGAGCAGTGGGTAGCACAATCGTCCCACAGCAAGAAGGTTCACAGCTGGTTCGAGCCTCAGCTGGGTGAGCGCATTTCTGTGTGGAGTTTGCATGTTCTCCCCGTGTTGGCGTGGGTTTCCTCCGGGTGCTCCGGTTTCCCCCACAAGTCCAAAGACATGTGGTACAGGTGAATTGGGTATGCTAAATTGTCCGTAGTGTATGTGGGTGAATGAGTGTGTATGAATGTTTCCCAGTGATGGGTTGCAGCTGAAAGGGCATCCACTGTGTAAAACATATGCTGGATAAGTTGGCGGTTTATTCCGCTGTGGTGACCCCAGAATAATAAAGGGACTAAGCAGAAAATTAATGAATGCCAAAGGCATATTAAAAGTGCAGTAAAAACGTATTTGAAGACAAAATTATTAGCCCTACTGTGAAATTTTAATTATTTTAAAACTATTTCCCAAAAGAGAGAAAATTTTTTCGAAACAAGTTAGGTTAATTAGGCAAGTCATTGGACAACAGTCCAATATATATTCAGCATTCAGTAAATAACTCTTTTAAATAATTTCCTTTTTTTGCCTGAGACCCGCATTTCCTCCGGAAAATATTGTAAAGCCCCCCTCCACATTTAATGATATTATCGCTCATATAAGTTTGCAGTAAGGATGACAAAAAAAACTGTTTTCAAACAAACGGTATGTTTATTACTATATCTAGATGTGTTTATGCACAAATGATAGCCTAATGTAAAATATAAAAGCAAAGCATCAGCAGGCCTATTGTAACTGAAAAACATAAGCCTTTGGCCTTTAAATTGGCCCTATTTGAAATTCAATAACAACAATATCAGTATTCACATTAGTGAATAAAGGAAAAACTTAATAATACAATATATTACAATTTAATACTTGCATGTTATTTGTTATGCTTTATCAATCAGTGTGAGGATTTCTGCTGGCAGTGCTGCTGCTCATGCATTCGTTAGCAAGGACTTTGGCACAGATAATGCACTGTGGCTGGGTCAGAGACCCTTTGCTTCGAGAAAAAAGAATGAAACCATAGTTTAGGTAACTATCTTGGCATTTCCTGCATTTCGTGTTTCCAGTATTGCTAGCGCTGCGACCTAAAATGTTTGGAGCTTCCTCACCTGGGTCTAGTATGCTTGGGTCATTACTATTAGCTGATGAAGGCGAATCAGTGAGTCTTTTTTGTGGTGGACGAATTATAAATTTGTCCATTTTTTGGTCAGCCAGGGGATAAAATGAACTAAGGCAACATTATCATTCTCCTAATTGTCCACTGCTAAAAACAAATTTAATACGACATGACCCCCCACAGAGCTCGCTGAGGCCCCCTTGTGGGTCGAGACCCCCTGTTGGGAACCGCTGAAACAACTAATTAAAACAGATATATAACTATGTAAAAGCAAAACTTGTCAAAACAAACAGTAAAAGCAGACAATGCAAACAGAAAGCAAACATGCTTACCTGCTATGCAGAGGCCGAATATGGTGAGCAGCACCAGAATATAAAGGGACACAATGGCATATTTGATTGAAGTGAAGGAATCCAACTGACCACATCGATTATCAGTCTTTCTCCTGTACTTTGTAGAATTTGCTGTAAAACACAAGCATGAAATAATACCTCATATTATATATACATCCACTAAAAGACATTTGCACAATATTATTATAAAATAATATTAAAAATAACTAAATAATAATCAATAATAAATAATAAGTTCTGTCTGGTTCTCAAATATGATTGGCTAATAGCCAATCAGGGGTATTCTGCAATAATAGCACTTATACAGCCTCTTCACCCTTGTGTATTACTCCGCCCACAGAGTGACAGCAGATCAATAAACTCACTACAGTTTGACAAATATTGCAGCTGTTGGACAACATCATGTACTTTTGAGGCTTTTTTAGGTGATAATGTAGTTGTTTAGATTGCAACTATGCAGTTTATTTATACGGACAGTGCCTATTTTAATTATTTATCATTTTGAAGATTCAGCGCTTCAGCCTGTCATACTGAGCAGGCCAAAGACGGTTGACATTCCACCACAAGACGGCGACAGAAACTGCATAATAAGTCCTTAGGGGAGAAAAACTCAGCATAAATTTCAAACTACAACTGATCAAATCATTAATAAACAGGTAAGTGACATTCTAAGTTGATCTCTCTCTCTTTTGTATGCTGTAGTGCTGTACTTATATCATAGTAATCTGCTAGTGTTTGCTTTGCTTTGGCTTTTTCGAGATTAATTATTGTGATCTCCCGATTGCAACAGAGAAATACTGGGAAATCTCTGTAGACTGATGGCATTTTATGCCGTTCAGCCTTATAATCTTAAAATGTAAGCAAAATCAGCTGTTTTGTCATCACTTTAAATATTACGCTAGAGAATCATTCAAACACTAGCTCTAAAGTGACAGTGAAGTAGCAACAGTTTCTGCTGTTCTGACGTCAGTTACAGATGTGATTGAACGGCGGAAGAAAGTAGTTCCTCATACAAAAGGATTTTTGAGACTCTCCATGTTTGATTTTCTTTTTTATCACCAGTGCCGATATACAGACATATTGCAAAGCTACTCATGTAATATTGCTCATATATATATATATATCTATATCTATAGATATAGATATATATATATATATATATATATACAATTGAAGTCAGAATTATTAGCCCTCCTGAATTATTTCTTTTTAATTCAATTTAAGTTTTTTTTCAACACATTTCTAAACATAATAGTTTTCATAACTCATTTCTAATACCTGATTTCTTTTATCTTTGCCATGATGACAGTAATTAATATTTTACTAGATGTTTTTCAAGATATTAGTATTCAGCTTAAAGTGACATTTAAAGGCTTAACTAGGTTAATTAGGCAAGTTAGGAAAATAAGGCAAGTCATTGTATAACATTGGTTTGTTTTGTAGACAATCGAACAAAAATATTGCTTAAGAGGGCTGATAATTTGACCATAAATGGTATGTAAAAAAATAAAAACTGCTTTTATTCTAGCAGAAATAAAACAAATAAGTGTCGAAGAAGTATTTTTTCTTCGTACAGAAGATTGCTCTGCAACATTTGAAAAAAAAAAAAAAACTCACAGGAGGGGGAATGATTCTGACTTCAACTGAACGTAAACACTTCATTGAAATTGTATCAGAGAATATATAGTGGCGCAGGTAAAAGAAGAAATAATGGGGCAGATTTCTGTACCTTCTTCACACAGGTTGAGTTTGGACAGATTCATGCCATCATAGCTTTCCTCATAGAAAGAGCTGTTCTCCCGGTCCTCATGGGTGGTGGTTAAGTACATCGCCCTATTCTCCATTCACAGCCCACTGAAACACAGCAGAGAAGCAGATTCATTCAACATCTGGACAGTAGAGGATTCAGATTCATTTATACCACTCACACGTCTGCGATACATATATTGCATATACTATTATCGCAATAATGATAATTTTGCTATATATTGTGCAGCCCTAAAAGGAAGCACCATTCAATTCACATCACATCCATACCTCATACTTAAATTCTATACACTTTACTACAGATTTATATATTACTTGATATTTAAATACTTACAAAAATACACACATAAAGTTGAAGTCAGAATTATAAGCCCCCCTTTGATTTTTTTTTTCGTTTTTAAATATTTCCCAAATTATGTTCAACAGAGCAAGGACATTTTCACAGTATGTCTGATAATATTTTTTCTTCTGCGGAAAGTCTTATTTGTTTTATTTCGGCTAGAATAAAACCAGTTTTTAATTTTTTTAAACACAATTTTAGGGACAAAATTATAAGCCCCTTATTTTTTTTTCGACAGTCTACAGAACAACAATCGTTATACAATAACTTGTCTAATTACCCTAACCTGCCTAGTTAACCTAAATAACCTAGTTAAGCCTTTAAATGTCACTTTAAGCTGTATAGAAGTGTCTTGAAAAATATCTAGTAGAATATTATTTACTGTCTTCATGGCAAAGATAAAATAAATCAGTTATTAGAAATGAGTTAATAAAACTATTATGTTTAGAAATGTGTTGAGAAAATCTTCTCTCCGTTAAACAGAAATTGGGGAAAAAAATAAACAGGGGGGCTAATAATTCTGACTTCAACTGTAGCTATCCTTAGAACTACTACCATCTACTGAATTGGCTCTATCACTGTCTCTCCACTCCACCAATAGCTGGTGTGTGGTGAGCGCACTGGCGCCGTTGTCCTGTGGCTGCCGTCGCATCATCCAAGTGGATGCTACACACTGGTGGTGGAGTGGAGAGACTCCCCTCATGATTGTGAAGCGCTTTGGGTGTATGGCCATACACAATAAATGCGCTATATAAATACACATTACATTACATTACATTACATTACTAAAAGCACCTTTAAACTTTGTTATTTTAAATCTATTTATTCTTTATTAGGCCATTTATTGAGATTTATTGGTAACTGGAAGATAACCAGTTAATTAGAAAATTTTAATTGTAATATAAGATAATATATAAGATAATAAAACAGCAAACAATGATTTTGTATGAAAAAAAAAGTCTTCAGCTTGGCACAGCTGTTACACACATAATAAATACAATAGTAATGTATTGTAAATAAATATAATAATACTTGTTTGCAACTCAACACAGTTTTAGTCTGAATTAGATTTAATTAGATCTTCAAAAATATTTTTGCCTGTAATATCAATAAATCGATGAATTATTTAAAAACAGAGCTAATAAAAATAGCATGTTTCTAGGAAAATGTTATATCATAAGAAATATTGTTATCGTAACACTCTGCAACAATATCGCATGTTTTCCCAGTATCGTGCAGCCCTACAAGAGACCCGCTGCAGCTGGAATGGTCTCTGCAACCACTGTCCACTTCTTACAAAACAAACAGAGCAGAGTTTAAAAGTGTCATTAAAAAGCGCTCGATCTGCTGGCTCTGATTACACAAGTGCACACTGACAGTCTGGCACAAAGCGTGGACAGCACTGTGAGCTCATGAGGCTGCTATGCAACTCAGATTACTGTAAATCTGCTGGATAAAGAGCAAACCGCACTTTCCCACATCTGCCTCTAATGTTTGTCTCTTTCACTTATCTGAGTCTTCTGGTTTCACCCAAAGGTAAAAACACAACAGACGGCATCATCATAAAGACCTGACGGAGATGGCAGGTTCACCAATAATAAAGAGGACTTCACTTAGATGCTGTCTGATGTGGGGTTTAAATAAAGACGGGGTTTGCTGTTGTCCTGAAGAGTGGCACCTGTGCTTAGGCTGAGGATCATTTAAAACTAAAAAAACAATGCGTAATGAGCAATTGTTGTAAAAAAAATAATAAAAAGTATTGAGCATCATGAGTCTGGATCCTAAGAGATATGTGTGATTCTAGAATTGCAGGAACATTTAGCATCTTCTAGATCAGGGATGTCAAACTCAATTCCTGGAGGGCCGCAGCCCTGCACAGTTTAGTTCCAACCCTGCTTCAACACACTTACTGGTAGGTTTCAAACAAGCCTGAAGGACTCAATTAGTTTGATCAGGTGTGTTTAATTAAGGTTGGAACTAAACTGTGCAGGGCTGCGGCCCTCCAGGAATGGAGTTTGACATCCCTGTTCTAGATCATAAATGCCCAAACTAGGGCCCGCGGGAAATGGTCCAGAGGGAAAATGATTGGGAAGGGTTGGGGAATGCCTTTAACAGAGACTCTCATTTCTATTTTAATGTAACCATTTGTCTGTTTGTTTTATTGTTGAGCTACAAAAAACAAACAAAAATGAAATGAAATGTTTCAATTAAATGCTGTAAATGAATCCAATATTTAAAAAAATGTACATAGTGTCACTTAACCAAAAGGGGACAAAGCAGAAGACATTAGTGTGCAAATCAAGGCAAAAGTTCGTTAAAATAATATTCGTTTTCGGACAATTAGAATGCATTAGTAAATACAGTAATCTTTTCTTTTTCTTTTTAATTATTGTGAAATGAATTAGAAAATTACCCATGGCAACTATATTTACAGCTATATTTACCTTCAGCCTACAGCTCTCAATCAAGCTTGGATTTTGGCCCTTCATAAGAAAAAGTTTGCGCACCCCTGTTCTAGATAAACCTTTGATCTGTCAGGGTTTCTGCAGGTCTCACCAAGTCAAATTCAAGACTTTTTAAGACCATCAAGTATATAATTTTAGACTTATATAAGAGCTAAACGCGAAGGCTTTTTAAAATGTATTCTATTATTCTAATTAGTTATTTCTCAGCAACATATTTTAATTAATGCGTCAAAACAAGCAGACATTTCATTTTTTTTTTCAACAATGTAAATTAAAACTTTGATGAACTAAATGTATGCACAACAGACTTTATAATATTAGATATAATAGAGTTTTTCTAAAAGTTTTATTGAGATGTATTGTCGGTGATTGGATGTGTGTTGGATCGACCGGGTAGCTTTGCATAAACAAAGGAAAATTAAGACCCATCTAAAATTATTTAAGACCTGCAAGACAATATTTCAGTGAATTTAAGACTTTTTAAGGCCTAAAATTTAGTTTTTTTAGTTTTAGTTCTGTTGTGGTGATTCTACAGTTACTTCGGCAACAACAACTAACGTTAGAGTAATATAAACAAATGACCCACTACCCCAGTTTTCTACAACTAAAGTGTATATACTACTGAAGTGAAAACTAAAGTAAGCTACATTACAGTTTGTCAGATCACTATTATTAATACTACAGTAACACTCATTAGCAAGGTGTAATATGATATAATACAGTTTAATGCAAACAAGTGTTGACATCCCAGCAGAAAACCCTATTTACTAATCTGCAGCAGAAGAAACACAGTTTACAGACCAGAGACTTGCACTAAACGATTGAATATCAGCCAAACACAAGAAACATCTTTTAGGTCAAGAGGAAAAACTGTTTTCCAGGGTAATAAAGAGTAACGTTAGAAAATCTAGATGAACTAAAGCTGCAGATGCTCGCGCTGTCAGTCAGGTTGTGTCATTATTACCGCAGTCAGTGGTGCTGAAGCGCAGGTCCTGGATCAGCTGATGATGATGAAGATGATGATGATGAAGAGCAGACCTTCAGCCAGAGAAACTCAGCTTTAAAACCACCGACACTTGTCTCTGCGGTCAGTCAACAGAGCAAACATATTCCCGCCTCAGTCCACCGTCAAGCGTCCTTTGCGCTGAAGAAAGTGTCCGGTTTCACGCTACTCCCACACAAAAGTGCTTCCCTGGGTTGCCAGATTGGGGTGACTATACTCACAATCGATGATTTTACGGTTTCACGCGACTACCACACACAAGTTTTCCCCGGGTTGCCAAATTGGAGTGACTATTACACTCAAAATCAATGATTTTACGGTTTCACGCGACTGCCACACAAAAAAAGTTTTACCGGGTTGCCAGATTAGGTTTAACTATTACGTTCACAATCAATGATTTTACTGACGGCTTCTTCGTCTGCTTCTGACAACTAAACTTCTCCAGTTTATGCACCACTTCCTATGCTGATGTATTTCCTATTATATTTATCTTCTGCAGAAATATTTATTTATTGTTTTGTTTGGGGGAATAAAAATATAATGCAAAACTGCTCAATATTAATTGCTCTCTAAGAAGTAATTTTTTTTTTCGATTGGCTACAAGACAAAGCAATCTTGTCCAATGACTTGCCTAATTAACCTAAATTAACCATAGTTAAGTGTACATTGCACTTTAAACTGAATAAACTGAATACTAGTAATACTAGTCCTGTTTTTGCAAAACTCTAAACATATTCTCACTCAGGAAAAATTATTGTTGAATTGCCAAAAGTGATGTGCTGAAGTCTAAGACACAGATGACTTCACCAAACAGGACATGTTCATGTTTATTAATTGGAGAAATGTTTGGCTTTTACATTATCTCATTTCAAATATAGGATTAAGAACATTACATTGACAGTTTACCACTGCACAAATTACCTGATACACGTTTCCAGTTTAACAACAATATGGATGTACAAATGTTGTCTATTGTTTTAAAACAGAAACTCATAAATCATTCATTCATTTATTTTATTTTCTGCCTAGTCCCTTTATTAATCTGGGGTCGCCACAGCGGAATGAACCGCCAACTTATCCAGCATATGTTTTACGCAGCGGATGCCCTTCCAGCTGCAACCCATCACTGGGAAACACACGGACACTTAAGCTTACCCAATTATCCTGTACCGCATGTCTTTGGACTGTGGGGGAAACCGGAGCACCCTGAGGAAACCCAATGCGAACACGGGGAGAACATGCAAACTCCACACAAAAATGCCAGCTGACTCAGCCGAAGCTCGAACCAGTGACCTTCTTGCTGTAAGGTGAGAGCGCTACCCACTGTGCCACCGCATCACCCTCATATATCATGTATTGTGAAAATATAAAAATGAAAAATTGTAAGAGGTTTCTAAATGTATAAACGACAAATTATGGGCTAGAGTAGAAAAAAATGATTCTTTAAATCAGGGGTTCCCAAACATTTGAGCCTGTGACCCCCAACATAATAATTCCAGTGACTCGTGACCCCCACTATCCTCAGAGGTGGTTATAAACACAAGCATATTGACAACAAAAAAAGGTCAACAGTCTAACAATCATACTGTTTTTTTTTGTTTTTTTTGTCATTTATTAATTTGTTTAATTTAATATTAATCTCATATATAATGAAACTGGTGGGCACAATGGTTACTGCACAAGACTATTCTTGGTTTAATTTTGGAGACCATGTTATCTTCAGTCGTGTGATTTTATAACCTTTTTTAAGTTTATTTTTATTGGACATGAGTGACGTAAAGATGTTAAAGTTTACCATGGTGCTGTAAAATCAATCTGCTGCAACTGACGCTATTAATATTAAATATTACAATTAATATTAAACACCCCAGGGGTCAAAATCCAAAGGGGGAAAAAATCTAAAGTATGTAACTAAATACTATTTTTCTGTAGGTTATGGATCAGGGGGTCTCGACCCCCACTTAGGGAACTGCCTTAAATGATAATAATCAATAAAAATAATCAAAAATAATCATAATAATGATTAATCTGCCCTGCTGAAAAATCCAGCTTAAACCAGCCTAAGGTTGGCTGGTTTTAGCTGGTCGACCAGCCTGATTTTAGAGGGGTTTTGGCCATTTCCAGGCTGGTCTTAGCTGGTCAGGCTGGGAGTTGACCAGCTAAAACCAGCTTGACCAGCCAAAACCAGCTATGTCCAACTTAAACCAGGCTGGTCAAGCTGGTTTTAGCTGGTTTAAGCTGGTCATTTTCCAGCCTTATACCAGCTAAGACCAGGCTGGAAATGACTGGAAACCAGCCGGGAAATGGCCAAAACCCCTCTAAAACCAGCCAACTATTTTAGGCTGGTTAAAGCTGGGTTTTTCAGCAGGGCTAGCAAATCTTTCTTAATAAAACGTCTTTTTATGTGGTGCTTAAAGAATTCGATTTATATATGTGTGTGAAGGGGTGAGGGAGTGGGAGTTGTGAGATGCGAGCTAAAGTTTTTTGAAAATATTGGTTTATGAAAATTAATAATAAAAAAAAACCGAGTTATCTGTCTTTGTGAATGACATCAACGTTTTCATTCTGCAGAAGCTCCACTTCTGCTCCGGTCCACTAGGAGGCGGAAATACACCTAATAAACACCCTTAAGAAGAAAAAAATGGCGATGTCCAGTGAACGCGTGGAGGAACTTCTCAGGACTTTCCGCGAGTCTTTAAAAGCGCAAGGTTTTGAAATCTACCCCTTTAAGGTATCGCAGATAGATCCACCAATAATCCAGCTAACAGCTTTGACGTGTGTCGCATGTACTGCATGTTGAATCAATGTGAATCTGCGGTCCTGTTAATCTTTCTATGCGAGTTCACTACTGAGACTGAAGACAACACAATGATATTTGCTGATCTATTAAGCTCTCTATGTGCATGTCATCGCAGGACATTATATCTGTCAAAAAAAGCCTTATTCTGTGGCGATTTTTCTCAGTGATTGCGGGATTATTTATGTTTATTTGCAGAGAAAATACAGACAGTATTGTAAAATGTGCGTTACTTTGATCTAAGAAGACACCAGGCTCTGTAAAATAGAGCAACCAATAGATAAACTGAAGTGTCCAAGTCTATAAAGCCTACTGTGTCATATAAATATCATTATTAATATTAAAATAAATATTAAATGTAATGCATTAAGGACTTTGTTGAAGTGTCACTTTCACCTTAACAGAATCATTAGCGTTAGGACAGTCAGGTTATATATATATATATATATATATATATATATATATATATATATATATATATATATATATATATATATATATATGTGTATGTATATATATATATATATATATATATATATATATATATATATATATATATATATATGTGTGTATGTATATATTAATCAGATATGATGTACTTTTTGTGTTGCCTAACACAATTAAAAATATAGACATTTCATTAAAACTAAGCATTTAATTGTCAACTGACCGAAAACAAGTTAATGGGAGATTTAGAGCAACAAATTATTATTTACATGCATTTTATTTGTATGCATATATTTATGGAGCCTATTATGCAGCTACTTTAGAAACATAATTGATTAACATTTTTAGCCATATAAATAACAAGTGCACCACATTGCTAGTTTTGCTCTCCTTAAGTCACTTGAAGTAAAACTGCTTTACAAATGTAGCATGTGGGTCATTTAAAACCTCATTTAAAACCTGTTGTATTACGTATAATACTAATAATAGACAAAAGCACAATTATATAGCATATTTAACCCAGATTAAAATACACTATAATGTAATATGGTACATCCAGCAACATATAATTTGCATCACATTAGAAAAAAGTTTTTCAGAATTTTGTGGATTTTGCATTAAATACTGCAGTCACAGAGGGACTAATATGTGTGATTGTGTGTGTTTGTTGTGCAGGTGGGCTGGTATAATGCAGTGCTCACCGCTGCTCATCATCTGCAGTATCCAGCAGACACTCTGGCTGTGCTGGTCATCAGCACTCCTGCCATGTTTGAGCGCTCATTCCTGCCCTTCTTACAGAGCCAGAGCTGTGAGAGCCTCAGAGACCCCATAGACCAGTGCACGGCACACACACTGTCAGCCTGTATCTCTCTGGTACAGTACAGCAATACCATCTGTCCAACATAAATATCGCCTGTTATACTGCAATACAACCTTTCATAGAGCAGTACAACCTGTCATACAGCAATACAGCCTGTCATACAGCAATACAACCTGTCATACAGCAATACAGCCTGTCATACAGCAATACAGCCTGTCATACAGCAATACAACCTGTCATACAGCAATACAGCCTGTCATACAGCAATACAGCCTGTCATACAGCAATACAGCCTGTCATACAGCAATACAGCCTGTCATACAGCAATACAACCTGTCATACAGCAATACAGCCTGTCATACAGCAATACAGCCTGTCATACAGCAATACAGCCTGTCATACAGCAATACAACCTGTCATACAGCAATAAAACCTGTCCAATACCGCTTGTCATACAGCAATAAAACAACCTTTCATGCAGCAATACAGCCTGTCATACAGCAATACAACCTTTCATACAACAATACCACCAGTCATATAATACTGTCAAACAACATTACTTCGTCATATAAAAAAATATTTAATTCTTATTATATTAGTTAAAAAACACACTTTGTTCAGGAAAGCCATTGTTTAATATAAAACAGTAAACATACCTAAAACACACTGAACCATATCTTTTGCATAGTCACTCCCCAGTGCCTAGTTAAATAAGTTGTGCATTTATTTTGTATTTGAATTTGAATCTTTGCTGATATAATTCATGTTGTGCTCCCTATAAATGTACATTTAGCAATCATTTTGACACATTCTATACCCTTTAGATTATTTGCTTGCTCTTTAGTTTTAGCTAAGTGCAGCTTTATTAAAGGTGCAGTAAGTTTGACACCCAGTGGTTGAACTAGGTATTGCACTCATGGTTCAAAACACATGCAAGTGCAGGTTGCCAGATTGATGACACCAACAGGAGTGAGCCTGACAGTCGAGCCTAAAGGCTAATTTGAGGCTGATGTAAGTCATGAAATTTATATTTTAGAAACGGCTTCAATTTCTTGTAGCCAAACAACAGAAACTTTAGAACTGTGACTCTGTGGAAGCCAACACATATCAGTAATTCAGCATGTACATTTAATAATGTTAAAGAGGTTTAATATGTATTAATTCGATTATAAACCTTACTATTTCGCTGGAATGCAGTGAGTGCACTATTCTGTGCACTGACCAAAACAAAGACAGACGAAAAGCACATTATCAAAGCAGAATATCTGCCTTCAGCATTGTTTTTCAGATAAACAAGAATATTCACTTAGCATGTTTCTTAAATATCTGCAAACATTATGCTATTTTTATGCTTTAGAAGAGTCAAAAACAGACATGCAGCACATTTAAACCTACAGAAACCCTTATAATCCCTCTATCTGATAAGACTGTGTTGCTTTAATTTCTCTCTCTGTGTTTATTCAGTGTTTCGCTAGTCAGTCTGTGGATGTCAGCTATGATTATGAGATGCTGCCCAGCCGAAAGCCTAAGTTTCTTGCCCAGACTGCAGCCCATGTGTCAGGAGCAGCATATTACTATCAGAAATCAGACATCCACAATCCTCCATGGGGAGAGAAGGTCAGTCTTTATGTGCCAATATACTGTGTTTAAAAGCTCTATAGACATTTTCATCATCTTTATTACATCAGTTGATTAAAACACAAAATAGTGATTAAGCAGAAAATATTATGGCTGTGAGCTTCTCTACCAAACATAATGTGCTGTCTTTTAAACTTTATTTGGGGACTTTTCTTAGCAAATATTGTTGTATGGTGATTGTAGAATTGCAGGTACTTTTTGCATCTCCACGATGAACTATTTTTGTATCATTTTTAATAATAGCACATATCAAGTTATCTATACAAATAATGTTATGATGACATGTTATGTTGAAAATATTGATTTAAGAACCACTACTACACCTGTTTTTAACTGTCTCCACCTTCTGAATCACACATGAATGTTTTGTGTGTTTGATTAGTTAAATAAACCTTTGCATGACACATCTATTTTCTGTATTATTTGTAGTTTCGGTAATAATTTTATGCATATTCTGGTCAACAACAATCTGTAAAGCGCTGATTTAAAAAAAAAAAAAAAAAACATGTGACTTGCTCCAAGTGATGTCACTTTCAGTGGCAGGAAACTCTGGAAGGCGTTGAGGCATGTCATTATTCTGCTTTCATTCATTTCTGCAAAATGTTTAGGATTCACCAATTGTGGACTAATTATGTGTCAACTCAATCTATTCCAAAGACGTGGTTTAAAACACCAATTTAAACGACAATTAGTAACAGAATCAAATCTTCCCTATCACATGTTGTATTATTTTACATTAACAATGGATTCAGTTTACTGTAAATTATAGATTAGTTGTACTGTATATCATTACAGTTTAAGGAGGATTAATGCAAAATTCTTGCAATTCTGGAATTAGTCCTGAACTTTGCTTGAGCTGCTGTACCAGCAGTAACTGTGCATCCACACCGAAGGTGTCAAGAGCGTCAAAGTTCGCTCTGGCTGGGCTGACGATAATCCTGTCTGCCGCCTTTGCTCCGCAGGCGAGAGCATCAAAATTCGCCACATTGATCTCATATTTAAAGGGGCCGTTGCAGCATATCAGCAAATCAGTTACGTTCCCGCTTAAAATAAACCTGCTTTCTAGCGTGAAAATGTTGCATGCTTTTTTATTAAATTCATTTAACTCTGGAAGATCAAGTTGTTGCATGTGGTGTGGTTTTGCTCCACTTTTCCAATATGTGTCTATATGTCTGAAATATTCATTAATATATAAATTAACTAATTAATCAATTTTTTTTTGTAATTAATCAGAAAAAGCCATATTTATTACAGAAATAAAAACACAGGCATGTAAGCGCCATTTGAATTTCAAAACAATCAATGCCGATAACAAACAAAAATGATTTCCATGTTGGATTCTAAGGGGACTACAAAAAAAATCCAAAATACAGGCATTGCAAATATGGAAAATGGAAAATTATAATAATAATAATAAAGTATTGAATACAAACAGTTGTACTCATTGTAAAGTTGTATTGTGACTTGAAAACATTAATTATAAAGTAGAAACAATTTTGCTTTGTCCTCCTTAACATTCAGCCAGTTGCTAAGACAGTCCAGTCTGTTGACATTATCAGGGGACAATGTGGCATGTGGCCAAGGGGTACATCAAAGGCACGTATCAAAGACTATAGACTTCTTACAGGGACTTTGGTCACACCATCTCTAAACATTTAATTCTAAACAGCTTTGTGGGATACGGACACCGCACAGACTTTAGAATACATATAGAATGCCATAGAGAGACTTTGGACACAGTCAACGATCTCAGGCGTTTGCTCTTGTTACTAGGAAATGCACACACACACACACACAGAGAGACAATGCGCGCAGTACAGTGCACCCGGTGAGCGACTCCTCAACCTCCTCAGCGATTCATCAACACGCATGATCGCATTCATCAAATTTGCCTAAACTAAGCGTTCTAAAGTATGGCTGTATCTTACAAGCAAGGATTCTGATACAGCAACACGAAGCAGACGCTTTACAAAAGTTGCGTGTTGGGGGGAGCACGTCAAACTTAATGAAACATTTGAGGGCGCATGGAATCAACTTAAAGGCAGAGAAATGGGCTGTCTTTGACAGCTTGTGACATCATCTGGCACTTTCACTGAGTACATTTACATAGACACCAATACTCCGATTTTATGACTAAGATAATACTCTGATTAAGAGTCTACCATGTGAACAGCAATTTTTGAATACCTTAAAGGACCACCCGAGTTACGAAATGCGGAGGTTTTTCTTTTCTGTTCGCCATGCGGTATCAAATTTCATTAAAACAGCACTCTTCCAGCAGTCCTTACTTCATATTTTCATCCAATAATTGTCACGAGGCATGAACAATATGTTGCTGAATCAAAGTGAACTGCTGAACTGCAGTTCAAGTCGAAAGATTAAAAATGAAACACCTGAAATTACCTGAAACTCTGGAGGAAATGGTGGATAGCCTGGTGATGCGACATTAATTGTTTTATACTGAAGCTTTTTTTCTAAAAGCGCTTCCTTGGTCTTATCCATATTTCTTTGCATGTTAAACATGTCGGCCACAACAGGAAATAAAAAAAAACTGCAGCTGTGTTAATTGCGATATTTTTTTAACACGTTCAATATTTTAAATTAATCGCGTGCGTTAATGCGCTAATTTTGACAGCCCTAATATTTATATATATTTCTCTTTAAAAAAAGTAGGAATCTCATGCTAACTATAATGACAGTACACAACAGTATTGCTGTTTCAGAATATTTCAGACATTGATGCACATCAACTCACCAGTAAGTTTTTTTATGTATGTCACTGTAAGAAAACATCGTAAATAATTGGAAATTAGGCAGTCGCAATAATCAAATCCTTGGAAACGACTGTGGTCGGAACCATCACAGGACTGTGTTCTCTGAAATCCTCTCAAGCGTTTGACTTCTACATTCCAATTGCTTGCCGCCGAACCGCATCATAGCTCATAAACTTGACTTGATTTCAACTCTCCTCAACGTCTACACCAACGAAAATGCATCACGCCTCTCCTCGCCGCCGGCTCCTATTGAAAATGAATGACTTCTGGCTACTTTGATGTTCTCGCCGCTTTTGGCTTGAACGCACAAATAAGGCCTCTTCCTCTTTTTGTTAATTTTTCATTGCCAAAAAACAAACACTATTACAATATAAATATTGTATATCTTTGTTGTTGTTTTTTAATAGAAGGTAAGAAAAAAGGAATTTAAAAAAGAAAAGGAAAAAAATAAAAAGAGAAAAGCGGAAACAGTGTGTTAAAAGTGTACAGAAAATGAACTTACAACTCATGCAGTCATTCAACCACAATCAAATGTTTAGATAAGTTGTCAATGTTGAAAGTAAGCATGTACAAGTAAACAGTATAAGATAACAATAGTTAAAAACAAATAAATTACTAAAAATTAAAATTAAAAAATAACTTAAAAAATTGATAAAACATTGCCACTTTTTTGAGAAAAGTGGAATTCTGGAATTCTGCGCGTGCATATTCCGTGTGGGCCTACATAGCTATTAAAGAGATAAAGACTAAGATATCAAGTTGTTTACAACTTGATAGTATCTTGTCAGCGTGTTGTGTTGTATATCTTCTGTCCTAAAGTCTTCCTCCTCCTCCTTCTACACAGAAGATGTTTGGAGTTTGTGTCCACCCTCAGCTGGGCGGCTGGTTTGCGATCCGAGCGCTGCTGGTGTTCAGAGATGTGCAGGCGGGAGTAGGTTTTCAGCAGAGGGATCCTGCAGACTGTGTGTGCACGCAGGAGGAGCGCATACGGCTGCTGGAGAGCTTTAACCTCCACTGGCAGGACTGGAGCTACAGAGACATTGTGCTCGCAGATGAGCGCTACTCAGACAAGCAGAAGCAGTATTTCATCACTCCTCCAGGACAGAGGAGGGCGCTGCTCAGACAGTGGGGATACCTGACCGACACGGAGAGCTGATTAAACTTTTATTGTGGTCTCTGCTGAATGACTTGATGTATGATGACACTGTGAACAATGTAATTAATTGCACAATGGAAAAATGCATATATTTTTTATTATTTAATTTAATAAAATTGTGGGAAAGTGTTTTTTTAACAGGGTTGCCAAGTCCAATGTTTTCCTGCAGGATGTCCGCAGAGTCTTAATTTTTGTTCATTCAATCATTTTCTTTTTGGCTTATTCCCTTTATTTATCAGTGGTTGCCACTTCGGAATGAACCGCCAACTTATCCAGCATATGTTTTACACAGCGGATGCCCTTCCAGCTGCAACCCAGCACTGGGAAACACCTGTACACTCTCATACACTACGGCCAATTAATTTTATCCAATTCACCTATAGCGCATGTCTTTTGGACTGTGGGGTAAACCGGAGCACCTGGAGGAAACCCACGCCAACACGGGGAGAACATGCAAACTCCACGCAGAAATGCCAACTGACCCAGCCGAGGCTCGAACCAGCATACTTCTTGCTGCGAGGTGACAGCGCTACCCACTGCGCTGCCCCAGTCTAAATTTTCAAAAACAAAATTTTAGGTCATAAAAAGTTAAATTGATTGAAATATTGTATTGTAGGTCATAATCAGGGCCAGACGGAATCTGCGGACGTTTTTTGCTATTTCTGCGGAGAATTTTGGTAAAAATCTGCGGATTTCTGCGGAATTATTTTGGGAGTCTCATAACTAAAACCTTAATATGTTAAATAAAAAATAATATCTTTTTAACTTGTATTTAATGTTTAAAATGCAAATCCAATTAGATTAACTGTAAATAGTTAACTTTAAGTAAATAAACAGAATTAATGATAGGCTAAAAATCTGCGGAAATCTGCGGAAAATCTGCAGAAAATCTGCGGAATTCTGCGCGCGCAGATTCCGTGTGGGCCTAGTCATAATTTAAAACGGGTCTTAATTTTCCTGTGTCCATGTAAAGCTATCCAATCAGGCCAACAGCCCATTACCAACAATCCATCCCAATTAAACTTTTAGCAGAACAACATTTCAACTCCATTTAGCAATATGGTTTAATTATATTCCATATAAAGACATTTGTTGAAATTTTCTCCTTGTATGGAACATAGACCATATATGGTGAGGACACTGACTTGGACAGACAGTTGTGCGTACTTTTATTTTTAAATTAATTTTATTTATATGTCTATAACACAAATACAAGGCAAAATTTCATCTACATTTACAGAACAGAGCACAAATAATCAAATCAATAACCCCTACAGGGTCGTCTATTGATTTATATTTTTTCAATAAACTCAACAGTCTTCCTAATTTTGATTTTGCCAATTTTAAAGATTTGCAGTATAAACAAAAGTCCTTTTGGAAAAGCAAAAACAGTGGTTTTGTTTTAAGGCACTTGCATTTAGGAATATAACATTTCTCCAAATGGTGGCGCAGTGGGTAATGCTGTCACCTCACAGCAAGAAGGTCGCTTGTTTGAGTCTCGGCTGGGTCAGTTGGTGTGGGTTTCCTCTGGGTGCTCCAGTTTCCACCACAGTCCAAAGACATGCGCTATAGGTGAATTGAATAAACTAATTTGTCCGTAGTGTATGTGTGGGGGTGAATGCAAGAGTGTATGAGTGTTTCCCAGTGCTGGGTTGTGGCTGGAAGGGCATGTTCTGTGTAAAACATATGCTGGATAAGTTGGCTGTTTATTCTGCTGTGCCGACCCTTGATTAATAAAGGGACTAAGCTGAAAAGAAAATGAATGAATGAAATTTCTCCAAAATTAGATTTTTCCTCATTACAAACTGAATATTAACATCTTCCCCTAATAAACCAAAGAAATCATCAGGTTTAGACAACTTCAGAGAAACTTTTAGCCACTCAAATGAATCAGACCAGAAGGTTCTGCTATATAAACAGCCAAAAAAAATAAATAAAGTGCAGCTGATTTAATGTCAACCTCACAAAATGTACAATAACTGGGATCAAAATTAAATCGAACCATCTCTAGGGTTTACAGAGAATGGTCTGAAAAAGAGAAAACATCCAGTGAGCGGCAGTTCTGTGGGCACAAATGCCTTGTTGATGCCAGAGGTCAGAGGAGAATGGCCAGACTGGTTACAGCTGATAGAAAGGCAACATTAACTTAAATAAGCACTCGTTACAACCGAGGTCTGCAGAAGAGCATCTATGAACGCACAACACGTCCAACCTTGAGGCGGATGGGCTACAGCAACAGAAGACCACACCGGGTGCCACTCCTATCAGCTAAGAACAGGAAACTGAGGCTACAATTCACACAGGCTCACCAAAACTGGACAATAGAAGATTTGAGAAACGTTGCCTGGTCTGATGAGTCTCAATTTCTGCTGCCACATTCGGATGGTCGGGTCAGAATTTGGCATAAACAACATTAAAGCATGGATCCATCCTGCCTTGTATCAACAGTTCAGGCTGGTGGTGGTGGTGGTGTAATGGTGTGGGGGATATTTTCTTGGCACACTTTGGGCCCATTAGTACCAATTGAGCATTGTGTCAACACCACAGCCTACCTGAGTATTGACAAATCTGCAGCAACTGCGTGATGTCATCATGTCAATATAACTAAAATCTCTAAGGAATATTTCCAGTACCTTGTTACATCTAATGCACGCATGAAGGATTAAGGCAATTCTGAAGGTAAAAGGGGGTCCAACCTGGTACTAGTAAGGTGTACTTAATAAAGTGTCCTGAAGATGAACTCTGAAGATAGATAAATATCATTGAATATGTTAAGGTGTACTTCTTTAGCTTTGGGATAGAGCTCTTAGAAAAACAGAAAAGGCACATTATATCTATACTAGCTTGTACTGGAAATTTATCATGGGTTAATATTGATCTTATTATTTTATTAGGTATTTCACTCTGAATAAAATCTTGTCCATTTAGCAACAAGAAAGGCAGATGAAGTGTCATTTACAGTTAAAGTCAGAATTATTAGCCCCCCTGTTTATTTTTTTTCCCAATTTCTGTTTAACGGAGAGAAGATTTTTTTATTAATAACTGATTTATTTTATCTTTGTCATGATGACAGTAAATAATATTTGACTAGATATTTTTCAAGACACTTCTATACAGCTTATAGTGACATTGAAAGGCTTAACTAGGTTAATTAGGGTAACTAGCCAGGTTAGGGTAATTAGGCAAGTTATTGTATAATGATGGTTTGTTCTGTAGACTATCGAGAAAAAAAATAGCTTAAATGGGCTAATCATTTTGACCTTAAAATGGCTTTTAAAAAATTAAAAACTGCTTTTATTCTAGTCGAAATAAAACAAATAAGACTTTCTCCAGAAGAAAAAATATTATCAGACATACTGTGAAAATTTCCTTGCTCTGTTAAACATCATTTGGAAAATATTTAAAAAAGAAAAAAAATCAAAAGGGGGCTAATAATTCTGCCTTCAACTGTATATTGGCGATCACATTACCAATGCCTTCGGAATAGATTTCAATATGTTTGTATTGCTTATGATCACATTCTTGTTATATTTTTCACAAAAATCTCTGACTCAAAACCTCACCCTCGTTCTCTTCCACCAATCTTTATAGTAACAACATTTGTTTTTAAATAAAATGTACCTATTGTTCCAAAATGCTGGTTTATGTGGGGGGAAATTATGTGTGTAAATTAATTTTCCAGTATAAAAGAACCTGCTTAAGTTCTGATAATTGTTGTGCATACATTTAGGTTTATTGTAGTTTTAAAGGGTTATGTTTTTTTTAGAAAAGTGATGTTGAAAAAAATGCATAAAACTAGAGTTTGCTTGTTTTGACACATTATTTAAAATATGTGGCTAAGAAATAGTAAAAATAAAGTAAAAAAAACTTTTCTGCTGGACCGACCGGGCATTTAGAATAAACTCTTAGCGTTTAGTTCTGCACAAGTCTGAAATGTCATTCATAATGGTCTTTAAAATTCTTAAATTTGAGTTTGTGAAACCAGCAGAAGCCTGTCTTGTGTAATTGAGCTGCTTTTATCAACGCAATCTCACGGCAATTCGTAACTTTTTGATTTAGTGGCTAATTCGTATGAATTCGTACGTTCTAATATGACGGTTGGGGTTAGGGGTGGGGTTAGGTGCCACGCCTCCTTTTTAAAATTGTACATACGAATTAGCCACTAAACTGACAAAACGTAAACTACTTATGTTTCCTCGTGAGATCAAGCTGGCTTTTATACGCTTGCAGCAATTGTTTTTTTATTATTATTATTATTCTGCAGGTTTGACAATCAAGCATGAAGCACCAAAATGGCAAATGAACTCTGCTGAGAAGGACTACTCAATTACAGTATTCTGAGGGTCTAATTCTTCACAGCCAGGCCTGTGTAAAAGTGCAGTTGTCCTCAGTGACTCTTGTTATATCACACTTGTACTCTGACTGGCTGCAGTTCTCACTGCACAAATATACCCTAGTCTGTAAACAACTGGACGATCCTTTATCAATTTAAACATTGCACTGGTAAACACTGCACTCCCTGCTCTGCAGAACATTGTTCAGCTAGCAAAATTCATGTGCTCAACCCAGCCCGCATACCGCATGAAATGATGGCTCTAGGGTGGTCCGCTATACTGTTTGTCAGATCTGGGCCTCAAATATGTCAAAGCAATACCACATATCAGCCAGAATTCAACCAAATGAACCAGAACTGACCCTACTCCTGCCCAGATCTGGCCTACACTTACATCCGGACCGCATATTGAATGGAATGATGGCTCTAGGCAGGGATGGGCAAACTTGATCCTGGAGGGCCGGTGTCCCTGCAGACTTTTGCTCCAACCCTAATCAAACACTCCTGCCTGCAGCTTTCTAGTGATCTTGAAGACACTGATTGGTGTATTCAGGTGTGTTTTACTAGTGTTGGAGCAAAAGTCTGCCAGGGACACCAGCCCTCCAGGATCAAGTTTGCCCATGCCTGCTGCAGGGTGATCTGCTCCAGTTCATGTTCCAGTTAAGAGAGTGAATAAAAAAAAAAAGAAAAAAAACAGTTCAGCTATGGTAAAGACACACTCAGACCTCAAGAATCAGACCTTGTACCTTAACAATGGTAACAATTAAAATATTTCATGCTGCAATGCATACTGGGTGTGGCAGAGTACAAAAATCCCAGCATGCATTGCAGTATGAACACATTCTATAGCTTATTGATGCTGCAGTTTTCATTATTTTCTTTTGATTCTGCTGTTTATGTTGACGTTGTTGATTTTGTCACTTTTAGTCTCCTGTTTGTGATGTTTGTGAGTTTTGTTCATTGTCACCGCTGTTGAGGTTCATACACTGATTATTGATGTATCTGTGAGCAGAAGGTGAACTGTAGAATTTTTTTGCCTATAAGCCTTCATAATTCTGTGGCACGTGCAAGCATGTTATTATGTTACTTATAATAATGGAGTAAACATTGGTTAACATCAGTGAATTATATTATCACATAACAGGTTGTGC
Organism: Danio kyathit; assembly: GCA_903798195.1. Classification (NCBI taxonomy): domain Eukaryota; kingdom Metazoa; phylum Chordata; class Actinopteri; order Cypriniformes; family Danionidae; genus Danio; species Danio kyathit. The sequence continues at coordinate 4,477,243 of LR812538.1, read as the reverse complement.
CTCATTTCAAACAAAATTAGCATCACCTGACATTTGATTGTTTTTTTTTTTTTGTTTTTAGACTTGGCTTGTTTGCCGTAACGAATAAACTTTTCAAACAAAGTTCTTAAAAGTTACAGCAGTCCAAAATAAATTTATATTAAAGGTTTGAGCTGTAAAAACAGTGTAAAAATGTATTTTAACAGTAATTTACTGTGAATGTAAACTACAGGAGTGGACTGTAAAAACACAGTATGTGGCTGACAACCCAGCTGCCAGTATTATTCTGTAAATTTACAACAAAAAGTTTTACAGTGTTTATTACTACCCATATCTGCCATGTCAAAGAGCTATGGTGTGACCCCTATAATTATCACCCCTTTTATGACCCCTTATTGTTCCGAATATTCGCCAAAAGTGGTCTACATATGTTTTAAGATAACTGGGTCACATTTACCATTTCTTCTCTGGGCCGCTTTAGGCTGACAGCCACATTAGCCAGAGCTAACTGTGCCAAATATTTGCCAAAAGTTGCCCACATATGTTTTAAGATAACTGGGCCACATTTGCCATATCTTCTCTGGGACACTATAGGCTCACAGACACATTAGCCAGAGCTATCTGTGCCAAATATTTGCCAAGGTGGCCCACATATGTCTTAAGATAACTGGGCCACATTTGCCATATCTTCTCTGGGACACTATAGGCTCAAATTTACATCGGCCATAGCTTACTGTTACAAATGTTCACCAAAAGTGGCCCACATATGTTTTAATATAACTAGGCCACATTTGCCATATCTTCACAGGGCCACTATAGGCTAACAGCCGCATTAGCCAGAGTTTACTGTGCCAAATGTGTGGGCTGGGATTCAAGGAAATGTTTTGAATTGATTTAGTTCTTCTCTCTTAGGGAGAACATTTTCTATTGAATTAGGAAATTTTTCTTCCTCATCTGCACGTATGGAGTGTGGTGTCCCCCAAGGATCAATTTTGGGCCCAGCTCTCTTTTCCATCTATATGCTTCCCTTGGCTGCTATCTGTAAGAAGCATAATGTAAACTACCATCTTTATGCTGATGATACTCCGCTTTATATTCCCATAAAAATGGGAGAAAACTGTTCTACCGTCCTTTTTTTTTACCAGTTTTAACGAGATTAAGCAATGGTTGGCTGGTAATTTTTTACACTTGAATGAATCAAAAACTGAAGTGCTAGTGTTTGGCCCTCCGAGTGTGTGTGAATCTACAATTAATCAATTAGGTTCGTTTAAGCCTAAGGTTCACAGTCACGCAAAAAGTCTTGGAGTTATATTTGACACCGAGTTAAAGTTTGACAAGCAAATAAATTCAGTTGTCAAAAGTGGTTTCTATTAATTAAGGAACATCGCCAAATTGAAGCCTTTTCTGTCTTTCAAGGAGTTGGAATCCATCATCAATGTTTTTATTATGTCCAGATTGGGCTACTGCAACTCTTTGTATTTAGGAGTTTCGCAGGCTTCGATTGTACGCCTGCAACTGGTTCAAAATGCAGCTGCTAGGCTTTTAACTGGGACAAAACATTTTTTCTATTATCTCACCAGTGTTATCATCCCTTCACTGGCTCCCAGTTCAATTTAGGATTCAGTACAAGTTATTGTTATTTGTTTTTAAAAGTTTGAATGGTCTGGCACCTACTTACATCGGTGAGCTTCTTCACTGGCACACTTCATTGAGGCCAATCAGGTCGGAACAACAGTTTCAGCTAGTTGTTCCTAAATCACGGTTAAAATCAAGAGGTGACAGGGCTTTTTCTGTCACAGCCCCTCGTCTGTGGAATGGTCTGCCTTTACATATTAGGTCATACTGTTCTCTTGGTGCTTTTAAGTCTCATTTTAAAAAATCACCTTTTGTCTCTTGCTTTTTGATTGCTATTAATTAATTTTAATCTGTTTTATATATTTTACTTGTTTACACAAATGTATAGATTTGTATGCTGGTCTTTTTGTAAAGCACTTTGGTCAACATCTGTTGTTTTTAAATGTGCTCTATAAATAAACCAAACAAACAAACAAACAAACAAACAAACCAAATATTTGCCAACAGTGGCCCACATATGCCTTAAGATGACTGGGCCACATTTGCACTTACACATGTGAGCCACTTTAGGTTTAGACCCAGATTACCCTTAAATGACTAGGCCACATTTTTGCCAACAGTGGCCCACATTTGTCCTCCATCATTTGGGCCAAATTTATCATTTTCCACATGGGCCACATTAGGCTCACATTCAGATTACATTTTGCCATAAGTGCCAAATCTTTGCCTTAAATGGCCCATATATGAATTTGAATCTTTCATTTAATGAGATATTGAGTGTGACCTTCTTTGGCATTTGCCATTTGTAGATATTTGGCACAGAAACAAGACAAAAGCATGTTTTTTTGCAGTGCATGTGTTTTTCTCCACCCACACACCGGTTTGGTTTTGTCTCTATGTGGGATCAAAGTTCATGTTCTGCCCGTAGATTAAAGCTCCTCTGCTGGACTCAGTGTTCCGGCAGTCCTGCTAGATTTCTGAGATGGGTTTTCTGCGATCAGTGGCCACTGTGCTCTTGTTGGCTGTGTTTAGCCATGCAGCAGTAGTGACTGAGAATGGACTGCCGATTCAATGGGAAAAAGCTCCCAGCGATCTCTCCCACCTGCCCATATTGGACACGGGGGTCCAGGTAAACCCGTGGGACTACTCTCAGAGGATGACCATGTACAAAATGATGATCAACGCTACTAATGCCTACATGAGTTCCATGGGCCCCGGGGAGCAGGAGAATCCACTCTGGAGTCTCCCTCTGCAGCTCGGCTGGAAACTCAAATCAGGTGCCCTTTATTTTACACTGTAGGAAACAACACCGTAACAAATTGGCTGTGATTTCAATGCTAATAAAAGAGAAAAAATCTGTAACCTGGTTAACAGGACGTTTCCTTAATATACAGTTGAAGTCTGAATTATTCGGCCCCCATGTATATTTTTTCTCCAATTTCTCATTCATTCATTCATTCATTTTCTTGTCGGCTTTGTCCCTTGCGGGGTCGCCACAGCGGAATGAACCGCCAACTTATCCAGCACGATTTTACGCAGCGGATGCCCTTCCAGCCGCAACCCATCTCTGGGAACTCTCCAATTTCTGTTTAATAGAAAGATTTTCTTTTCAACACATTTCTAAACATAATAGTTTTGATAACTCATTTTTTAATAAGTGATTTCTTTTATCTTAGCCATGATGACAGTACATAATATTTGACTAAATATTTTTCAAGAAGTTTTGGATTCTTGTTGTGGTCATTGTTATTATTATTAAATTTTTTTGCTTGTGAATGAAAAATAAAGCATTAACAAATTATATACATCAAAAGAAAACAATAGATTTTAAAATTTTAAATGCAATTTAAAGCCTTAACTAGGCAAGTTATAGTATAGGCAAGTCACAACAGTGGTTTGTTCTGTAGAAAATCAAAAAAAATATTTCTTTAAGGAGGCTAATAATATTGATCTTAAAATGGTTTTAAAAAATAAAAAACTGTTTTTATTCTAGCCAAAATAAAACAAATAAGACTTTCTCCATGGTGCAGCTTAGATTCATACTCTGATTCTTGATGTGTGTTTTGAGTGATTCAGTTGTTCAATGTGTTTTAAATGCCTACTCAATGCACTGCTGGCTTTCATTCTGCTACCAGTACAGTGTAATCAACAACACAACATGATTTTTAATATTAAACATCATTGACTAGATCAGTGAATCAAGCTTTTATTTGAAAAATAATGAAAATGGTTCATGTTTTTTCTTGCCATAATACAGAGTCACAGCAATCTAAGACAAGCTAATGTTAAAGTTCAGACAGCCCAAGCAAAGCAACCACTCTTTACCACAGTGGTGACTTATGAAATCTTGCATATTCAGTAAAACCACTAAAATGATTCATTATTAGATGTTTGACAGAAATGAAGTCAAGTGGGCTAGAAGCTGCTGATACTGATCCTCTGCAGAAATTTTGATAGACTTAATACGTTTTATTTCTGTTGCTTTCATCTAAGGCTGTGACTGAAGTCAGTTTTAGTTTTGAACCAATGCTAAAGCTTGTTTTCATGCAATTGACTAGTAAAGTCAACTATTTGGGTTATGAGGGAAGGGCACAACTTTGCTAATAATGGTACATGATTAATGGTAATTCAATTATGGCTGTTTAGTTTCACCTGGTGTAAAAAATAAAGTAGCTTAAAGCAGCAGGTTTCCACACAAATTTTTAGCGAACTCAATTATTTGGATTAACAGTGTCAGGGTGTTCTCTGGGGTAATAAATGAACATATAAAACCGTTTCTAGATCATTTGTGAACTTACCTAAGATATCAGAGAACAATTTAATCTACTAAAGCCTTGGTCACATTGCACTTTTCGCCCCATAGACTTTCATTCATACGCAAGCGAACGCTCGTGCAGCAAGATTCGCAGTTCACTACATTGCAAAGTTCAAGCGTGGTGAAATCTGACCTGTGAAATCGCATCACATGACTGTGTGAGACTAATTGAAGATTTTAATGTGATTAAAATTTTTTTTTATGTCTAATCATCTTGTTTAATCCCTCCCTTTATCGCAATTCCGTATGTCCATTTCGCATGTTCAGAATCTAGTGTTACCGTGGTAGTCAACTAATCAACATTTTTTTAAGTAAACTCACCTTTATTTGAACTTGTGACTTTGAATAGTCAAGCCCAAAATTATTCACACCCCTGGCAAATGTTTAATTAAACACCCAAAACTTTGGCCCAATCCCAATTCTACCCCTTAGCCCTTCCCCTTAGCCCAATTCTCTTTAGCTTGAAGGGGAAGGGCTAGATACCCCTCGAAACTGAGATTTTTCAGGACCACACTCCAAACAAAGGGGTAAGAAAATTTTCCAGAATAAACCATCTACAGCGCCAGCATGGCTGCACACATTAGTAAGTAGATGCACAAATTAGTATTTTTTGTCATTGTAACGAATTTTTACGACAAACAATCATGTTTTAATACATTGATAACCGCGTTCGTGTCTTACCGTCATGCTTTAAAAAAAAAACGCTAAAATAAAAACCGCTAAATTTCGCTATCTATAATCCCTAATAATAACTCCTGTACAGCAGTCCCACAATATTCTGACACTCGAATACCCTGTCAGAATAGTCTTATGGCTGGGAATGACCTATTTCTGCTATAATGTTAATGTTGTTTTGGTGTGTTTACATTGATGAATATGGCCACTGTGTAAATGCACAGTACAGTTACGAGCTTATTTCCACTTTATATCGTTATGATAACATGATATTGTTGCCTTTTGTGATTTTCTGAAGATAAACACCAAAAAAATAACACAACTGGAGTAACTACAGCAGTCACGATCTTCTGATCTCATATAAAACATGAGATCGTGATGACGTGTGCAGGTGCTGTAGTGCTGTCCCATTTCTTAGGGGTAAATTTTGAAGCCCTTCCCATTCACATTCTGATTTAAGGGCCATGGGGAAGGGGTAGGAGTACAAAAATAGAATTGGGATTGGACCTTGCTGGTTGATTAAATTTAAAGTAGTAACTTTCAGTCAGAATTTGCCAGGGGTATGAATCATTCAGGGCTTGACTGTACATGCATTGTGCACAAAATGCGACCCATTATGTAGAAACACAGAAGTAACCCAAAACGTCAGACAAGACACTGAAAGACTTTGTGGTTACAGATTAAAAGACAATTAAATGAAGGAAGAACTAAAACACTGTACACACAATAAGATGAGAGTAGACATATACAGTGCAAGAATTTACCAATGAAGCGAATTGTGAAGAAAATTGAGTCAAGTAGATAATGTTAGCTCAATAAAAGAGTAAGCGGCTGCTGTGCTTGTTGTCTGAGTGTGTGTGTGTTGATCCCGCAGGCCGGCTGGCGGACCCGAGCCCGGACAGCAGCAGCACATGTGGATCTGAAGCTTCAGAGCCGGTCTGCATCTCTCCTCTGAGCTGGTTTGCATGTAAGTATAGTCTTTACTTGCATAGCTAGATATGTACAGTATATGTGTGATTCTAGAATTGGGTTCATTTTGCATCTCATAATAGTTTTTCGAAAACTAAAATGTTATGAACAACTTTGAATTATATCAAGTTATCTCTAAAATCTAGTTTTTGTTTGTGTATTTATTCGAGTGAAGGAGTAGGGGTGTCCCAATTCTCTTTAGCTTGAAGGCATAGAGCTAAGGGAAAGGGCTAGATGGCCCTTGAAACCAACATTATGAAGCTGCAGGCCTGCAGACCCAACTGCATGCTCAGACCAGCACTTCCAGACCTATCGTTAGAGTTAGCGATAGGGTTAGAGTCACATGTCCGATGTTGCTACTTGCTAGAAAGGGCTGGTCTGAGCATGCAGTTGCAAAATGTTCTCACTGCAGTCTGTGGACCAGGTCCACTACATTGTGGACATTGTACTGCACACTAAAGTAATGCCTATGCTACTGTGACACTTCTTAGGGCTTAGGTTCAGGGTAGGGGGAGGTGTAGGCGTAGGTGTAGACCTGGTTCAGCGAGGTCTATCTCTGCAGTTGGGTCTTTGGCCCTGCTGCTTCACCCGACCCAACAGCATGTGGCACCACCTGAGAACAAAAGAGTAGAATTAGAAAAAAATAGAAGAGGGATTAGGCCTTAAGGCTCGTACACACCGGGACGCTTTTTGTTTGTGTTTATTGTCAGCGTTTTTCAGGATGTTTTTCCGGATTCAAACCCAAGCGATTTTCACAGGCGTCGAGCAGAAGAGTACGCAAAATCACTCTTTGACATTAGATGGCACTACACAACTTTAAGCTTCTGACACCCGCTTGTAACACAGAAGAAGACAAAGTTGACATGCTTGTTGTTATGGATGGTTCAAGTAGCAGCTCTAGCGATGAAGAAATGATTATTGTTCACCAGTGCAATAAGCAGCTCCACGTTCATATCGCCTCTGGGCATCTTGTTCAATGTGCGCTCACATTGACAGTTTTGCACTTGCCTCCAAGTGCTGTTTACTGTAACTTCAGCAGCTCCGTGCACGTGAACAAAAGTGCCAATCTGATTGGTGGAGAAGGTTTTGACGCGTTGCGTCAAAACAAAAAAACGAGCATGAGGCGTTTTTTAAAAAATGACGCTTTTACGCCTGCCGTTTTGCGCGTTGGTGTGCATGATCACATTGACGCCCTTATTTATTCATGAGGCGTTAAACGTCAACGGAAAACGCGAGCAGAAAACATCTCGATGTGCACGGGCTTTTAGTCTTGAAAATATTACCGTAAAGACTCACACTATGACTACTTTCTCTGCCTTCTTAATCATACATTCAACTTCAATTATCATCAAATAATTAAGCCTAATTTAAAAAATGTTTATGTTTAGGATTCACCAGTAGTAGAATAATAATGTGTCAACTCTGTTACTGTGAGATTTCAGTCAATTCACTTCATAAAACAATATTATGATGAAAATACATTAAACTGTGTATTAGACATGCCATGTGGAGTCTGGTTTGAGGTTAGCATATAGAGCTAATGCACAAAATGATGGAAAATATCAACTTTGTTAGGGTCAATGGTGTTATTGCCAACTCTGTTAGAGTTTAAGGTTTAACAATGTTACAAATAGTAATAATCAAATGTTCCCAATCACAGTTAGGGATTTTGCATTATTTTACAATAACAATTAAATCATTTTACTGTAAATTATACATTAGTTGTACCTTATATCATTCCAGTTTAAGGAAAATGAATGAAAAACACCTGAAATGTACCTGCTGTTCTGGAATGGGTCATATAATTAAAGCTCCTGTACATCTTCTGAATCCCATCATCATCATTTTGTTGGTGTGTGCAGGTGTGAACTACTACCTGTCTGTGCTGCCATTCCTGGCGGCGGTGGAGACAGGTGTGGTTAGCAGCGGAGGGCATCAGGTGCTCATTCAGGTCCCAGCAGAAGTGGCTCAGGATTACTGCTCCAGCTACAGTGACTGCTCCGCCAAACACCCAGACGCCATGGCCAAATGGCACACCTTTTTCCAGGTGCCGTTTTTATCTCTGGATGCACATAAACCTTTAGATTTAGTCCATTTAGAAGACGCTTTTCAAAATGAATGTGGCTCATGCACACACATGCTTGATTCTGATTGGCTGATGGTCATTCTAAAGTGTTTGATTATTGCCAGATAAATGCACAACTAAAGTAGTTCCGGCAGGTTTTGAGCACATTACAGCTCCGTAACAATTCGCTAAATGATTTATTTCACAGTTACAACAGTCAACCATCAGATCAAAACACAACAGAAGGCTTTGGATGAGATGTGAAAAAACTAGTGCTCCACACAGGAACAGTTTGAGTTTGACAAAAACCTGACAAATGAAGTCTCATTTACTACATCTCAACAGTGGATTTAGAAGCGGGAGTCGAAGCTTGGGGTAACACTGCTGTGGGAGTCAGAGCTGCAGGGGGCAAGTTTCCTGCAGGAGTCTGGGAAAGGGAGGCGGCAGTGAAGACACCTGCAGGAGATGGACCGGGGGTATGACTCCTGCGGGAGTCAAAGCTCTCAGGAAGCTCCTGCAAGAGTCAGAGCTGGGGGAGTGAAGTTTTTTTTTAGGAGCTAGAAAAAGAAAGAAGTTGGTGGGGAAGGGGGGAAGTGGTGGAGTCGAGCTTGCGCTGAAGAAGAGGAGGTAATGCAGAGTTGTGCATTTGCTGAGGAAGGAGTAGAAGAGTCTGACTCAACGCTGGAATGAAGAGGCGGAGTCGTGCTCATGCTGGAAAAGAAAGGGAGAGAAGAGAGGCGGAGTCGAGCTCATGGTCGCACCAAGGAGAAAGTGGTGGAGGAACTAGATACTGAAAGGAATGGGAGGAAGAGAAAGCAGAGGAGGAACTTGACGCTGGAAGGAAGGGGAGAAAGAAAGTAGCAAAGGAACTTGGTGTTGTAAGGAAGAGGAAGGAAGAAAAAGTAGTGGAGGAATTTGATGCTGGAAGGAAGGGGAGGAAGACAAAGTGGCAGAGGAATTCAACGCTAGAAGGAAGAGGAAGAAGAGGAAATTACAGAGTCGTGCTCATGCCCTTGAACTCCGGTATGTGGGTGGCAGTTGGAGAGGATCTGCTGGGTTTCCTTGAGGTGGTAATGTCTTAGGCGTATGTAAGATTTGAAGGTGTCAGAGGACCACCGAGGGTCTGAATATGTTGTTGTGAGAGCCCTTTATGGGCTGTTGTTGTGGCTGCTCCAATTCTAAATGAGTGGCTGGAAAATAGTTCTGGGGGAAAACTGAAAGGCGGAGGACATCCTTTAGGTGTTTTGGAACCAAAAACGTGTTGCTGGACGATAAGCATCGTGGATGAACAAGGGGGAGAAGGTGTTAGAATTTTGGGATCTCCTAAATTGTAAGAATGCCACGAGGGTTTGAAATTGGGCAGGGGAGGTCAAAAACATCGATAAAGTGGCCTTTATGTGATTGATCTGTTTTGCTTTGCTTGATAAATAAAGAAAGGTTAGATCGGAAATTGTGGGGTGAATAATTGGGTTGAAGTTGGAAGTTACAGTGATTTTGGAGCATCTGAGGAGCCAAAAATGCTAGGGTGAACAGTGTCAAGGGTACGAGCTGTATGAATGCACTCGTAGCCTTTGCGCAGGATGGATATCCATTTAGAGAGATTATTAAGGGTGATGGGCTGTCTAGAAATGGGGGGGGGGGGGGGGTACCTTTGATAAGAATACCATTTGGATATCTTTGATAAAAAGGTTAGTTTGGGAATTGGTAATGGCATCAGATGAGGATCCATGGATTTATTTATGAAAAAAATGTATTCTGCTTAGATAGCTTTTGATGGAGCTAGCTTGAATATTCATTGAAGCGTGAAGATGAGAGATGAATGAAGTGATGGAGAAAAGGGAGAAATTGGAGAAAGGTGCTTTGTAGAGGGTGTGGATGTGATTTGGCCTGGGGGATATTGGTCTATGGGGTCTGGTCGAGTGTCGAGGGTTAAGGTATGAACTGGGGTTTGGAAAGGGACTGGATGAATGGGGTTGTTTTGAAGATGGTGGGAAGCTAAAGTATTGGCGAGAGGGGGACTGATGGAAGAGCTTGAAAGGGTGGCTGGTGGCCAGGGAAAGGGGGTGGAATAAGGCTGGGTGGGGAGACCTGGGATTGTCCGGGTGAATGTCCTGTTGTTGGGTGTTGGGTGATGTTTAGTGAGTGGTTCAGGTTTCCTAGAGGTGAAGTCTTGCGGAGTGCGTCTGGGCCGTGGCTCTTTTTGGCTGGTTTGTTTTTGTTTTATACATATGCTGGTGGGTAGAGAATAGGCTGGGGGTATGGAACGTGTCGAGAGCTGGTTTCTGGGGATTCTTTTTGATGGTGATGTGGGTGAAAACTGTGGAGAGCCCGTGGTGATATTAGAGTACAATTTTAGAAGTTCCAGTTTGTTAAGGGTGTGTGGAACTTTGATTCCAAGGTCTGAGAGTTGCCTGCGTAGTTCGGCTGAAGTGTAGAATGAAGCAGAAGACTTGTTTTGGGGTCTTGAGGTGGAGGGTGAAGGATATTCGTATCGGTCTGGAAGATGACGAGTGGATGAGTCAGTGGCCTCTTGCAGAGGCTTCGGGCTACGTTTTGGAATCCTGAAGGGGCTGGATTGCATTGAGCTGTGGCTGGCATCTTGGGGAAATCGGGGCTCTCTAGAAAGTCATGGCCGGAGTTGTTATTGGTGCAGCTGATGCTGTTGTTTATTTTCTTTTGAAGTGGTTGGATGAATATTTGCTTGATCTGCAATTTGCTTCTTCAAGACGAAGACGGCTAAGATAAGGAAATCTGCCTATTCATGCATGTTTGGATTCATCTGATTGGTATATCATGTGATGGCTAATGTGGGACCAGCTGTGGTCAATCATAAGCATGTGATCCTCTCGGAATTAGTTTATAAATAAACTTCACTTAGTGTTCAACAGAAGAAAGAAACTCATGAAAGTGTAGAACCACTTAAATGAGGAAATTGGACGAACAATGCCTTCTAAACATTTGCATGTTCATATCATAAACTGGCAACTTCTGATGCATAAGCCTGTTGCATGTTGTGCCAGATGAAGCATGTTTAATCTGTCAGCATATCTGGTGTGTGTGCAGTCTCTGCAACGGGTCAGCCAATCTGAGGACAGCGATTTTAACAAGAAGGACACCATTCTGGGTCTGATGTGGGCCGCCGAGGAGGAGTCTCTACAAACTGCTTCTGGGGCTTGCACTGAAAGGTCAGCATACATCACACACAGGGCCCCATTCAGGGGTTTGAGGGCCTCAGCAATCCCAGCCATGGGGCACAACAGTTCTAATATGCAACCTTTGTATTTCTATTTCTTTAACCTTTTTTTGTTGCTTGTTGCTAATGTGTCAATTAACAAGCATGTACTAATAAGTGATGAGGGATCTATTAATCAGACATGAACTCATGTGACTCGTGTTGTAATTAAAGATAGTTCTTGACCAGCACATGCCTCTTTACAGGCATAGTTTACATATGCTATCAGTACAGCATTATTCATGCACTAAAAAAAGTTGTTGTTTGTTCAAACTACTTACTTAAAATGAGCTGAAACAACACAATTCTTGATTTTTTTTGGTCGTGTGTGTGTGTGTTGGGGGGGGGGGGGGGGGGGGTTCTTAATTGTTTAATGTCAAAATCCACTAAAATTTGTAAAAAATAAAAAGTTCACTTAATTCCTTCATGTTGGCTCAACACAAATCAAATGTGTGGAACCCAGTATTTATTACAGTGCGTGCTGTTGTTGTAAAGTGTTACAGTAATGACAGTTTAAACAAGCAGCATCATTTATTTTTTTTATGTGAAGTTTATTAGATAAATTGGTCCCTGATCCCACCATTCCCCAACAGTAAACTAGTGCTGATATAGTTTTAGAAAGGCTCATTTTTCATCTTTTTCTTCAGGCAAAAGCTCTACTCATCTCCTGAGGTGCGCTTTCAGCAGAGCTGGCTGAACTCGGCAGCATTTGTATCGGCGGCTCATTTCCACGCAAACATTGAGCGCTCTGAGAAGTTCATGGCTCCTCTGCCCAGCCGAGTCCTGCAGGAGGCAGACAGTCCACCCAACATCGCAGATCTGAGCACTGAGGAGAACCACACACTCTACATCTTCAGCTGGATGAACAGCGTCAACCAACTGCTGGGTCAGTAAAACATGATTTACTACACTCTTTACACTGCACTACACTCTCAAACACACTCTTTACATTGCACTGCACTGCACTCTCAAACACTCTTTACACTGCACTGCACTCTCAAACACTCTTTACACTGCACTACACTCTCAAATACACTCTACACTGCACTACACCCCAAATACACTTTTTACACTGCACTACACTCTCAAATAAACTTTACACTGCACTGCACTCTCAAACACACTCTTTACACTGCACTACACTCTCAAATAAACTGTACACTGCACTACACCCCCAAATACACTCTTTACACTGGACTACACTCTCAAATACACTCTTTACACTGCACTACACCCCCAAATACACTTTTTACACTGCACTGCACTCTCAAATACACTCTACACTGCACTACACTCTCAAACACACTCTTTACACTGCACTACAATCTCAAACACACTCTTTACACTGCACTACACTCTCAAACACACTCTTTACACTGCACTACACCCTCAAATACACTCTAAGTTAACTTTTTGTGAACTAGTTTTGGCTTCTGAACACATTTGAGTTGCCATTGTTCTGTGACAATTACACAATCAGTGGGCGTGTCCTGGAGCTCTGCCTTCTTTGATGTGCTTTGCATCCATACAGTTCAGAGTCAGACTAGAGAAAAACATCAACACAACAACACTAAGTTAGCAACATGAATAAACTGGATAGTTGCGTAGCAGAGTTGGCACAGATATATCCGCACCTGTACTAACACTCTCTGAGAGATTTTAAAGACTATAAGCATGATAAGCACAACCGTTTGGTGCCACATCTGATAAAGGTCTAAACATTGTTCATTCATTGTTTGTCTGTGGCAAATATACAGCAATATGGCGAGCCACAATGGTGTCTCTTGCTGGAGAAGGCTGTTTGCCAGATGTTTATGAAATAGTTCTTCTCTCAGCCACCATTGTTGTAGTTGTTTAGGAGTCACTCGAGTGGCACAACACATTTACAAACCTGTCCACTGCAACACGGGGATGTTGGAGTGTTGGGAAACAGCAAACAGTATATCGTCAAAGCTTTTCCCAACTTCTTTTGGCCGTCAAATGAAGAATGATAAAGAATTGTTTGAAGTAAACTGGGCTCTTTAGGGATGTAAATACACAGTGTGTATAACTTATTCTGTGTGATTTATAAGCTTTTTGAAAAATTGTTACATCAGTTTGTCTTCATAATTCACCTTCTCCTGTAATACCTGTGTCACACACAACACATTATATACATTTGTGTCCTGATATGTCACAAAAACATGCACATGCACACAAATACACTGACTCTCTCTCTCTCTTTTACACACACATGGACACTCTCTCTCTCACCACCCACACATATAGAGCGACTTTCTCTTTCTCACACATACACAGAGTAGTATCTGTCAATAGTGCATGTGTCAGTGTTTGAGATTTGATCTGTTGGTCTGCTGGTGTGTGTCCAGGTGGCTCTCTGGTGAATCTGTGGCGTAAGGCCATGTGTTCGGCTCAGGCTCGAGAGAAAGGTCAGGCTTTGCTCCACGACCTCATTCTGGACCCAAAGTTCCCCGGGTCCAGCCTGTGGTCCATCCTGAGCGAGATGTCCACCAGCTGCTGACCTGACACACTCTCACCGTGGTAAAGAGCAAAACACACACCGATCATCATACTCGCAGATATTTGACCATCACCACTGCTGTCAACATGCAGGACAAAATAAAACAACATACAAACACAGCCCCTTTCTGTCTCATTTATTTAAAGGGGACATATTACGCCACTTTCTACAAGATGCAAAATAAGTGTCCCCAGAGAGTGTGTGTGAAGTTTTAGCTCAAAATAACACTAATAATGTTTTAGAACTGTCTGAAACTGACCCTTTTAGGCTTTGATACTAAAGGTTATTGCACACTGAATCTGAAATTTTCGTCCGTAAATTTTGCACGTTGAAAAAATTTATTTGACTTTACGTTGTGTAAATCGTATTGACACACAGACTTTTGTCTGTCATAAAAAAATCTAACCGTGTTCATTATTTTCCCGCTTTTCGCATCAGAAAAAGCGCTTTGAGAGGTGTTTTGACTGTTCAGAGCCACAGTACAATTGAAAAGCTACAGTAAATACAGAATGCCATCATTTGAGCTAACTTTATGACAAACACAGTGCATAAAATAACCCCATCTGCTGTTTGGGTTTTATGTGTGTGTGTGTGTGTGTGTGTGTGTGTGTGTGTGTGTGTGTGTGTGTTCATACATTTGACATACTGGCCATAGAATGGTCTGCTTTTCGGTCCATTGCTTCGACACGTCAACGTGGCCTTCTATTATAATGTCTGTAGGTACTGCCAGTCTCTGGTCAGGATTTGTTTAGGTACGTGAATGTGTGTATCATGAGCAATGTATCAAAATTTCACAGATTTCCTGAAATAAACTTTGCATTTGGGGATTATCGTAGCCTTTGATAAGGAGATCTCTCCTTCCTCTTTATGTAGGCTAGTATTAAATGAAAGTAGAAATCTTTTTTCTACTTTGGAGAAGAGAGAGAAGAACAGAGTATCACTGTTTAAACCGACTCCGAAATGTTTTTTGCATTTTTTCGTAATGGATTAATTAATATGCATTGATTCAGTGTGCAAGGTTTGTTTACCTGACAAATTTGTCGTATATGAATACGGCAAAAACGCATATGAAAATTTCGTACTTCAGTGTGTCGCCTCACAGCAAGAAGGTTGCTGGTTCGAGCCTCGGCTGGGTCAGTTGGCGTTTCTGTGTGGAGTTTGCATGTTCTCCCTGCGTTCGCGTCGGTTTCCTCTGGGTGCTCTGGTTTCTCCCAGAGTCCAAAAACATGCGGTACAGGTGAATTGGGTAAGCTAAATTATCCGTAGTGTATGAGAGTGAATCAGTGTGTTTGGATGTTTCCCAGAGATGGGTTGCAGCTGGAAGGGCAATCAAAATATTAGTATCTGTGATGCAGCAGGTCCAGATACAGTTGTGTACATCGTGATTTTATGTAAAATTAACTTTAATGTGTGATAGGACTAAAAAGTGGTCATAAACGAATATTTTCTCAATTTAAATGAGTAGCGGCTTGAACCCGGAAACAGTATTTCATACGTCAACACTTAACAAGCGGACAGATTGTAAGCTCTATTATTAACATGAAAAAATTAAAAGAAATTGTCCAGATGATATTTTATGCTCCTTTCTTTAAACGTTTTAGCTATCAAATAAAGATTTTCTTCTAATATTGCATAATGAAGTATGGTGACATTTTACTTTGATGGTCAGTTTGTTGAATTTAAGTTACATTGCATCTACATGCCAACTAATTCTCATTAGATTATAAGTAGACTGTTAGGGTAAGGGTTAATGTAAGTTGACATGTACTTGCAAAGTTTCTTATAGTCAGTTAAATGTCTGTTGAAGGAGATCAACAGATATTAAGCAGACAGTCTACTAATACTCAAATGGACCATCAAAATAAAGTGTTACCTGAAGTATTTCCTACAAAATAACTAGGCAAATACTGCTACTTTAAAACACTTTTCAATAAGTTATTTTAAATATATTTTCAAAAATATCCACAAAATTTGCAAAATATATTTGTAGAAAATGTATTGCAGTAAATTTATTTTTGGACATTTTTTGTATATTTTAAAATCTGCTTAAATAAAAAATAAAGTCTTTTAATTAGCAGAGTGGAATAATCATGGCCAACAGTAAGACAATTCTTGATTAACTGATCTACTAAAATATATATTTATAAATAAAGTTAGAAGATATAATATCTGCAGCTGAGAAAACCTCCAAATACAAAAAGGATGCAGGAAAAAAACTGGTAAAGAGGACAGACAGATGTCTCTGATGACAGATTTTGCCTTAAAAGACTTTTTGTAATATACTTAGAGCAAAAAAAAAGTTAGGACTGACACCCTATTATTTTGAAGTTTCTCTTAGTCAGAGCTACTTTTACCTTTTAAGATTCACTAAATAAATAAATTCCTAACACATTCTTAATGGAAACACCTTCATATTTAATCAACTCTATGCACAGGTCTCAGAACACTGGTTTTTGAACTCATATACAGCATGTAGTAAACGCAGCTGACCAAATAAACCAGTGTACTTTACCCTGTTTACGTGAAGCTTGGCTTCAAAAAGCATTTCTAAATAGCACAGTGTCACAGTTTTTGCATTGGGATTGAAAACATGAAGCCTAATAAATAATTAGCATTCATTTAAATGTAGAGTAATGTACAGAAATGTGATTAAGAAATAATCATGTGAATGTTTCTGGATGACAGTAATGGTGAATAAAGCGAATGGTGAAGCTGTGTTTATAAAGCACCTATATTGTGTGACTGGGCTTTGCTTTGGTGTTGATTTGCTGCTCCTGGTATGTCCTCCTGATGTTGTCCAGCTGCTCTTCATCTATATATTCATAGTCGTGCACATCGTTGTCACTGGCTGCATGTTTTTCGATGGATATGTCGTCCAGACTCCGGCCTTTGGCACGAGCTGAGAAATCAACGCAAACACAATAGGTGGGTGAGAACACACAAGCCTTAACCCCTTAAAGTACACATGAAATCAAAACAAAGCATATTGAGTTTGTTTACTCACGTTGCTAATTTTGTGCTGAACAATTGATCTGTGCATGTCATTAAGAAAACAACAACAGTTTGCCCTTGTAATCTATAATTGAAATCTGAAAATGCACTTCCTGTTTGTTTTCAGTTAAATTGTCAATTACGTCTGTCTGAGGTTTTGGGCGTGGCCAACATCCTTAACCACGCCCCTCCAAATGTCAGTTTTGACAACAAACAGAAATGGTGAGCAGGAGGAGTCTGTTAGGTTGTAATAACTCTCCCCAAACCCTTTCCCCCAGCTTTCTGAATGAAACGCCTACTTTACTACAGCCAATCAGCCTGAGTAGAAAAAACAAGCCACGCCCACTACTTAATTTAATAACAATATGGAGAAGAAGAAAAAAACAGTGGCAACTTCCAGTTCATGCAGACTTTAAATATCCGCTAAACTTCTTGAAGATAGATGTGCAGATGTCTGTCTACCTTTCTGCAGGCTGGGTCTGGGTAAAGTGACTGGACTGACAGGAATCTTTTGCTCATTTCCATTTCTTGGGTCACTGCATAGCAATAAGCCATCTTGCGTAAAAGGCTCAACATGAAGAGTCTGTTAGGTGGAGAACAGAACATTAGGACTTGCAAATAACACGCACACACACACACACAC
This sequence comes from Danio kyathit, assembly GCA_903798195.1. Classification (NCBI taxonomy): domain Eukaryota; kingdom Metazoa; phylum Chordata; class Actinopteri; order Cypriniformes; family Danionidae; genus Danio; species Danio kyathit. The sequence continues at coordinate 4,459,778 of LR812538.1, read as the reverse complement.
ACACACACACACACACACACACACACACACACACACACACACACGCACGCACGCACACACGCACGCACACACACACACACACACACACACACACACACACACACACACACACACACACAGTAGTGTGTGATATTTTATATTTTCTGTATTATTTGTAATTTCAGTAGTAAAATAAACCCATTTAGTGTGTATCTGTGTTCTGGTTAACTCTGTTACATTGGTGTAAAAAAGGCAGAACAATCTGTAAAGTGCTGCTAGAAAAAGCATGTGACTTGTTCCAAGCGATGTCACTTCCTGTGGCGGGAAACTCTGGAAGGCATTGTTTAGGATTAGGCAATATTAGATTAATTATGTGAGATTTCAGTCAATTCACTTCATTAAAAACAGTAATATGATGAAAATACATTAAACTGTTTATTAGTCATGCCATGTGGAGTCTGGTTTGAGGTTAGCATCTGGAGCTAAAGCACAAACTGATGGATTATCAACTCTGTTATCATCAACTCTGTTAGTGGTTTTAAAAGATGAACAATAAGCTAAACAGCAATTAGTAAGAGAATAGAATATTCCCTATCACAGTTAGGCATTTTGCATAATTTTACATTAATAACAAATGAATGCTTGATGTGTATCCACAATTCTGGAATTGGCTGAGAAGCAAACATTTGGATGCATTTATGGTAACTTCATTCTGATTACTATATCACTTCTTAAGTCATAAAAGTTCAGCGGTACTGTAATAAGCCCTAATAATACTCCAGGGTTTTCCCCTATTTCAATGTGTGTCCTATAAAGGGTTAAAGACATTCTGTTAACTGTAAGTTACTTTGCATAATACCTGACTATTACAATATTAATGGAGGGTTGAGTTCAAGATAAGGTTGATATGTAGTTACATAATTCAGCAGTTCCATGAATCAGTCTAAATTAAAGGTGCAGTAGGTGTTCTGCCAAAATGCTAACCTTAGCATATTAGCTTTAAACATGCACGTCCCTCCCCTGCCGTCCAAAGCCACGCCTCCTTGAGTCATGAACGTGCACCGAATACATGACCATAGACAACCTTATATAACACAGATCATGTCATTCACCAGTTAGAAACCTCTATGGAGACACACCCTTTGTCCAGTGTAGTTGTTGACAGGCCAGCGGGTGCAGGATTTATATTTCCCCTAAACTGGCATTGGGTTAAAGTTGGTTTTATATTCGCACTAGGGTTGGGGAAAAAAATCAATATTGCAATATATTGTGCTTTCTGTCGCAATAAATAATCGATACACTAACGGCCAATATCGATATTTTATTACACAAAATTATTAATTTACCCGTTGTCAGTGTCACTAAAGTGTGGAGAAACTTCGGGTTTTTCAAGACAGTCGACGGAAAGGCACTGGATAAAAACTATGCAATCTGCAAGAACTGTTTTGCAAAGATAAAGTATAACAGCAACACTCTGAATCTGCAAATGCACCTCGCTCGCTATCAAGGTGAACTACTCTCAGGTGATAATGAGGGCAAACCAAGTCAGCCCGACAATCACTACTGCGTTCAAAGCAAAGCTCCCCTTTGGCTCGCCGAGGGCACAGAGTCTCACTAAATCCATTGCCGAATTTATTTGCAAGGACCTTCGCCCTTACAGCGTGGTCGAGAATGATGGATTTTTGGCAAATTGTTGGCAACACTGGAACCGAGATACTAGATACCGAGTCATCTGCACTTTACAGACAAAGTCATCCCTGCATTGTATGCAGATATCAGGGCTAAAGTGAAGGGCGCACTCCAGTCTGCTAAATGGGTTGACCTAACCTGTGATGGTTGGACATATTGATGGTGGACTATTACTGCCCACTTCATAGACGACAACTGGGAAGCCCAAAGGATGTCCTTCAGACTCTGGCTATATTATGGGTATTTTTTTTTTTCAGTCACATATATTGTGATATATCGTTGATGAAATTTTCTACAATAATATTGAATAATATCACGAGTCATGATATTATGATTATTGTGGGACACATATCGCCACAGAATTGAATCATGAGTTACCTGTATCGTCCACCCCTAATTTGCACATTCGGGCTTTCTCCTCAATGATATAATTTCAGATAAGTATTGTTTGCAAATTATGAAGAGTGAAATCATATAATCAGCCAATGATTATCAAAGTACACCTTTGTTCACGATCAAAAATATAGTGCTAATGTTGTTTTGAAGTCACACCTACACACTCTATTTCAGACCCAATATTCAAAGTAGCGTTAGAGTGGGAGCCTGCCACAGTTCAAAAATGAACGAATGTGAGAATATGAATCAAACTTCACCTCAGTAAAGCTGGTTAGGTGGAAGACTAAATTAACTAATTAAAAAAAGAGTGTAACAACAGAAATATCCTGTCATCTTTCACATTACACTTACGCTACCAAGAAAACGAGAGACTTTTCATTTTCAGTTGTGCTCTCTGTTCCTCACGTATAGTACGTCACTTAAATCATCTTCTTTTACACTAGAACAACTAAAATGCTCAGGTCTATTTAACCAACTATCAGTGCTGTAAAAGATACCCCATTAACTTAAATTTATTTATCTATGTTTACATTTTTGATATTTCTCCTTTTTTGCCTCTAATTTACTACATCTCTAATTAGTTGTACTAAATACACATGTGTGTGCATTATACATCTTTATTTTACTTTTTAAAAAAGTAATACGCTGACAACCTTATCACAGCATTTTTAGCTATTAGCTATATATTCAAGCTATAAATATTTTTTATTTTAAAAAGAAAAGTAAATGATGACAGAATTAGCTTTTTTGGGTGAACTGCCCCTTTCAAGATTTCACACTTAGCTGATGATTGGTAATAAAGTGTGTTTGGCATACTGTCCCAGGAGAGAGCCCTGAGCTTATAAGATCCTCGAGCCCTGGGGTCCCTCCCATTAGCAGGGTGAGAGGGGAGTTTGAGTTTAGGTAGATCTCGATGAACTCCCCCAAATTATTTCTGGCTAAAGGCAGATATAAGATGGCTAAATAAACAGCCTGCTAAGAGCTTGACTATGATGCCAATTTGGTATGTTCAGTTTACTTAGGTTGCGTGTTTTTTGGACTGTTGAAGGAAACCGGAGAACCCGGAGAAAACCCACGCAAACACAGAGAAAACGAGCAAACTCCCCATAAAAATGTCGACTGGTTTAGTAGGGACTTTGATCAGAGACATTCTTGCTGTGAAGCAACAGTACTAATCACTGAACCGCCATGTCACCCATCTAGAAAGGAGGGGGAGTAGGGGTGGGAGGGGGGATTCTTCAAGACAAAGATATTGAGATAAGAAAACTCTGGTTATTTATAGTGAGTCAGGAATTTTCTGATTGGTGAATCAGCGTTAGCTAATGACGGACCAGCCATGAACAAACATAAGCACGTGATCCTCTCAAAATTAGTTTATAAATAAACTTCCCTTAATAGCATTATCCCTAATTATGCAGTTGTTTTCTCTTTAGGTTCATTCTTTTTTTGTTTTTGTTTTAGTGTTACAATGTTGTTAAATCATCAGCACAACTGATGTCCACTTGACGAGCTGTTGCCCTTTCCCTAAAATTGTTTTGGATTTAAAGTCACCATTGTGGTGATCCACGTTCCCTTTGCTTGGGCTCTTAAAGCTTTTTTTAAGTAAAGGCTTAAGTGGCCTTAAATATAATGTACGTACAGAAAGAAATAAATGCAATGTACTATTGAGGTGGTACATGGACCAGGTTAGGAACAGCCATACGTAGGTTTAAAGGTGGGTTAAGGTGTAAAGTATGGGTCAACAATGTCATTATAAATGTAAATACAAAATTACTTACAGATGTTATTACATCTAGATATATTTCTAAATATAACAATGTAAAACATGTATGTGCACAATAAGAGCATTATACCAAATAATTTAATATAAGCACACACAGTAGCTCAGGACACTTAAAAATTAGGTAGGACCCAACAGATCTTAAATTAACATCAATAAATGCTGGAGAAGATGTTAACAGTAACACTTTAGTTTATGTAGTTTACAGTTCACACCATTCACTACTGGTTTATTACCTGTCTATTATAAAGATATCAAGTGTTTATTAGAACTTATAAAGTATGATCTTATTCTACATTCCTAATCCTACCCAATACTCAAAACCAACTACTATTAACAAGCAGCTAATTAGCAGTTTACTGAGGAGAAATCTTAAATAATGGACTGTTAATAGTGTGAATTGTACATTAAAGTAAAGCATGAGCAAGTTAACTAATACAGCTTAATTTTAAGTGTTACGAGCATGTTATAAGGATAAATATTATAATGCTTCATTGCAAATGATGAATTTGCTCACATAGGTCAACCAAAACAGGAAATTCACAAAGGTTGCTGCAGAAAACATGTGTGTCATTGTTCACTGAACTTAAGCTTTAACCTAAAATATCACACAGGGAACAGGAAATCGCATATGTGGGCTAAATTGTCTGTCATGTCGTTTCCTATTGAAATGAGGTATGTTTTAAAGAGCTATGGTTGGAAACATATAAACCAAAAAGCACTTTAAGGTGAAGTCACTTTTTATTTCTAACTCACATCACTAAGAATCTATTTTTTATTTGATGCAATACATACTACAGCAGACCGTAACACTGATATGGTTCTGGCATCTTTTAGTCAGCTGCAACATAAATGTAAACTTCTATTGTTTTCTTTTAGTTTTCTACAGATTAGGAATGACACACATGCCCAGCTTCATTGAATAATACATCTCCATTAATGATTGATATAATAGTCCAACATTTCTGAGATTTTTGGTGTGCAAATACAACTGAATCTGGCTCTTTTAATTCTGGGATTTTAAACAAATGCATTTATTATCAAGTACACAACGCAAACTGCCGGCATAGCAGTTATTAATACTGTTTTGAAAGAAAAAAGGCAAGCTCTAATGTGTAAATGATGGCTTGGAGATTTAATTTCAACTACATTTGAAACAAATTAGGCATCCCTTTCTATGTTACCTGGATGAAAACCCTATAAACTAATGCATTGTGTTAAATCTAATGTTTGAATAATATCTCATCATACTTTGTAGTCTTTTGTCAACAGGTCTTGTAAGGGATGCTTTGCAAAGTGTCCATTCCTTCTTTCTTATTAATTTTATTGCAATATTTGTATATGTAACGTGGACAAATGTGTAAAATTGCAAACCTTTTTTGAATCATTGTCTTCAATAAAATTTATTTGACAAAAATTAAGGTAACACTTCATGTAAAAGTGTGTTCATATGACTGCCATGAGACCTTTATAATCATGAATATAAATGAGAATTTATGCATGCTTATGACAACTGTCATCAGGTGTAAACAGCCTGGTTTTGTCATTTGAAATGTAAAGATGACATTGTTTGATGTGTTTGTTATGACAACTTTACATTACCAAGCCAACATATTCTGTCATAAACATGAGTGTCATGAGGGCATTATAATTGTGTCATGGATATTTTTCTAATCCTTTTTCTCATTTAAACTTCAAATTAAAAATGTCATTATTTTTATAATGAAGTCAATAATATTTAATGACACTTAATGACATTTAAATGACAAATGCAATTTGTGGCACTGTAGTTGAGGTCAAGATAAATATTAATGACGCTGTAATAAAATTCCTGACATTTAAAATGGCCTCATGACAATCATGTTTATGACAGATTTATGACAAGTTAGGTTGTCTTGGTAATGTCAAGTTATAGCAAAGACATATCAAACATTGTCATCTCTGCATTTTAAATGACATAACTGTGCAAATGACACTTATGCCGAGTTCAGACTGCACGATTTTCAAAGTAGTCGTGTCACAGATGTTTTCACACTGCATGACTGTCTGGGCTAGCATTCTATTGCTGCTGTGTTTACACTGGGGAAAGGGGGTTTCACACTGCATGACTTTACAAAAAGAAGAATTACTGACAACTTTGTCTTGGTCCGTAAACTACATCTCACAACCAAACACACACGAGACGTCACATGGAAACAACATGAGGTCACATAGTATATATTTTGTTATTAACTACATATTGAGAATGAAGCCTTTAGTGGAGTAGGAAATGTCCTTATTTTGCTCACCTGGATTGTGAGGGGAATTAGCAATTTCTTCTCAACTTTTTTGTGGTATTGCTCAGATGACACATCAAACAGACACGGGTGCTCCTGCCAAGTTTCCACTAGTTTTTCCTTCATTTCTTGGGTCCAAATAAACTAAAATGAAGCCCTTTTAACTTCTCCCCCAACCTCCCGTTGGCCTACAGATACCCACACCAGTGGATGCTGCCCTCTCATTGGCTGTAGGTAATCGCCAATGTTCTTTTCAATCAGAACTCATTTCACACGGCATGATTTAAATCGCTAACAGCTTCAGATATTTAGCACATCAAATATCTCACGGGCATCGGCGACTCAATGGCGATTCTCTCAGATTGCATCTTTGATAGTTCACACTGTGTGATTGTCACATTTACGTGTACGAGCACCGATTTGCTTGTGATTTCAGGCATTTGTTGGCGATTTCTCTAAACCTGTCAGCGAGTCAAAATCAGGGCTAAAATTATGCAGTCTGTACTCGCCATTAATGACAGTTGTCATTAGCATGTAAAAAAATCTTATTACTAGTCTTACTATACTTAATCTTCGTATAGAAGGTTTCATGACAGTCTTATGAACAACCCCTTCAAATAAAGTGTGTAACATACAGTCTGGAGTAAAATTTCATTGTGACCCCTAAAAGGGTCTGGGTTCGTTCTATGTGAGTTTATGATCCCTGGTGCCAGCAAAAGTCAGTGACATCTTATCTCTGTGACATCTTATCTACCAAGATGCTGGCCAGAGCTAGAGTTGTTCCGTCTTTAAGACATTCCAAATACCCCCCCCCCCCCCCCCCCCCCCCCTTCCATCCTGACACATTCACACTCACTCACACACTCACACACACTTTTGAAATGGACTCAGAAATCTCAAAATTCAGCCCAAACTTTGTATTCTCTTCCTTAATTTCACATTTAACCCTAACACCGGTATATACCCTTTTCAAGACGTTAGACAGACTAAGAGAGCATGAATTATGTTTTATGTATTTCTAAAATAGTCATGTTTGGTGTCATTCTTCTCCATACATATTTCTACAACTCATGATCTAGAACATAGGATAATAACTTCTATGCTTGGTGTAGTTTCAAACCATGACTTAAAGTTTTGTCTGTCTGTCTTGGGACTGTACACACCAGCGAGGAGAACGAAGAAAGTTTACTGGGAGTTACCTGACCAATGCCTTTAAATACCTGTTACACCCCTCAAACCTCTGCAGAAAGGTCTTGGCAGAAGGTCTCCGCAGTAGTGTTCCTGACATGAAAGGAACAGACTGTGTTTCTGTACCCACATGACTCGAGTCCACTTTTCTTATTGTCTGGCAAATTAAACTCAGTTTAAAGTTTGCATCTCGCATATCCTCCGATCTGCGGTGCAAACTCCACGCCAACGAAAGAACTTCTTAAAAGACTTCAATTTCCAAGCATCAGAGAAACTCGCACAACAAGAGAGAGACAGACCCACTAAATTCAGGTATTTAATCATATGTTATGCTGTGCCCCTTCATCAAAAAGGTATTTTTATAGTCTCGGTGGTTCTTAATAGGTGTGGAACTGAGTTAGATTTGCCATTCTTTTATCTAAATTCTTTATTTCCTCGCTTTCTTTCTTTTCTATGTTTTTGTTGTTATGTTTTGTTTGTTATATGTTAGACTAGTCAATAAATCACGCTATACATGTTGGATTGTCTTTGTATTGCCTCGCAGAAAAGGTCACTTTAACGATAGACCCTTCCTACAAGCTTTTTAAGTTTACTAAAACTTCTAAACTATTCATCTACTTCACAAGTAGTCATAATTCCCTTTCTAAATAAATAAATAACTACAGAGTCCACTCAGATGAGCGGGCGAAGTCATTGTTATAATTATTTTGTTAAATTAACTATGAGTTAATTCTGAATATTCATAATTAATAATAACTTGTTATTATTGATCATTAATATTCATTTACTGAGCTAATTTCGCTACAAGTGTTACCAAAAATAGTAAGAGCAATGGTAAACGTGACACAGATTACTGTAAGCAGAGATATGAACATGTTATTAGGTTATATAGGTTATTAGAACACAAGTTATTAGGAAACACTAATCAAATGGTTTACCTTTGGTGAGCAGCTGGAGCTCTCACTGTTTGTGCTCTCGGACCGGGATGTTTTGGGGGGTCGCGGCGGTGGATCCTTGGGTTTTTTGGGAGGTCGTGGAGGAGGTGTAATGGTAGCGATTGCGTACCTCCTGAGAGTGTAGTAACAGTCTTCTGAGATCTCCTCTATGGCTGGTTTCACACTAAACATTGGACTCTCTCCGTCCCAGTGCTGTTTTACATTAAATATCAAGTCTGTACGGTTTACTGGCACCTCCCTGAAGTCTGAGAGGTCTATGTTTGAGACCAGGACACACGGGTCTGAGATCTCCTCCTCAATGTGCAGACTAGGCGTTCCAGCCAAGATGTCTGCCTTCAGAGAGAGGTCCCGCACGGACACTTTGACGTTAAAGGGCAGCGGGAACCATCTGCATATTTCTGCGATGGTGTACTGACGCTTGTCCTTAACCAGCTCCATGAATCCCCCCTCTAAACACATCGGAAGACGCACAGGCTCCTTCCCCTCTGCTCTCACTTTCACACATTCAAAGGTATCCGCCACTTTCTCAGTGCCATTATGTGAAACAGCGCAGCTTTGGCCTTTAGTCACTATAAACTCCTCTCCAGCTTGAACTGAAGCCAGTCCACTGTACACGGTCTCGAAGTCTCTGGTGGCGACCACCCGGATCTCCTCGGTCTCACTGCGCGCCCGCTCCAGGTCGTATGCAGTGGAGAACTGCCGCGGGCGCCGCTTGAAGCGCCCGTTGTAGGACTCCGGGATGAGAAAATGTCTTGCTGACTCCTGGCACATTTCCGAGGCCAGAATTCGTTTGGCTTTGAAAGGGTGATGAATAATCACCTCTTTGGACTCGAAAAGGGACTCCAGGTCTGGAGGGAGTCTGAAATGGTTTTCGCATGACAGCTTGGCCAGCACAGGAAAAAACTGCGGCGGTCTCTTATAGACATCCATCAGAGATAAAGGCTGCACAAAGGAGTCGCAATCATACTCTTCTGTCACATCTACTACCTCCACGTCCAGATTGGATGGGATGAGCAGAACCTTCTCGCTGACTGTAGGAAGAAAGAGTTCAGGTTTAAAGGAACACTCTGTATCAGCAAAGACTATAGAATATACAAGATGTGTCACTCGTATAGTTTTGAATGGGGGAAAATGTAACGGTCAATATTGAGAATTCTAGTGCAGGAGCCAATCATCGGTCGCTATAGACTACAAATACTTGCTTCACAGATATGAAAAATATATCCACATAAAGCTTGAAATATCTAATTTTAAATGAACCAACCACATTGTTTTGTAAACTGTGTGAAACTGATGCGAGGTACAGTCAGTTTTATCAAACACACATCACATGACAGCAAATACTTGAATACTAATACAAACTTGTAAACAAAGAGTCACTGTCCTTTGAGTAAGAGATTTGTCATCAAGACCAATTTGGGAGTTACTTCAGAAAAGCAGCGAGATCAGACAAGACATTATTAAGAGGATGATAATGTGTAACATGTAATTACAGTAGAAACAGCCATAAAGAAGGTTGGTGTCGTGATCTCGTTCCCTTCGAGTGCATATGTGCATTATCCTGGCCAACCTGAAAAAATGCTGATCTTGAAAGTTTAGAAACAAATCTTAACAAACAGTTGTTGTTTGATTTTATTGGTGATTCCGAAATTGAAATGTAATCATAAGCTTGGCAAACAGATTTAGGGAATTCGATGTTTCCCCATTCAAACAGAATGCCTGAGAGGTGTTTCAAAGATGGCTGCCAAGTGAAATGACTTCATCTGTACTTAACATTTGAATGATTTAAGGCATTAAAGAAACATTAATATTGTATACCCATACAATGCAGTACTGTTGGCTATACAAGTAGCTACACCAGTGCATCTTAAAGGGCCATGAAACCCCCTGTCTCAGCAGGGTGGTTTCACACCTCTAGTTTGAAAAAGCAAAGTGGGTGAGTCCAGGTTTGTTTAGGTGGGAGTGACGAGTGGCGAAAAAGGGAAGGGTTTGCATGAAAAGGGGAGTTTCATTACATGCACTACAGCTGATTTCCACACCAGGAACACAAACACAGATGCAGGGGAGATAGACGACGATTCGGAGAGCAGCGTTTACAGCGGATCTGAGAGCTGTGTGAAAGTGAAGCATTTTCAATCCATAATATTGTAGTGATATTAACGTACTGTAAACTTAGTAATTAAGCGATGACGATACTAACTAATTTTGCCATCTGAATAAACATAAACAATGACCATTGATCACACACTTACCAAATCCATAGAGACAGAACAATCAACACCAACTGGAACTGCGTCTTTTTTAAAAGAAGACGAGCGGCAAACACGGATTTCACCATTTGCATATTCGAAAAGCTCTCGGATACAAAATGTTCCTTACAAACGTATTTTTGTTGCATGTCAGCAGACCACTGTAATCCACACATGTGGGCCCACACGCAAGCTGTGCTCTTATCGCAGGGAAATGGAAACAAAACCTTCATTGCAGCACATTTATAAATGCCACACTGACGGCCCATGTCTCCGAACAATTCTTCCTCTACTACTTGATGATGAAGCCTTTATTTGTTGCATACACTTTCATGAAGTGCAATTGGACCCCCCTCCCACCATATACAAACATCACACATTTTGGAGGAAGACAGGTCGAAGAGAGATAGCTTTTACAAAGAAGAAATAAGATACATTTGGGAAGAAAGAGGCGAAAAAACTCCCTCTCACACTGTCCCTGAATTAGGGCAGTGTGAGATCAGGGGAAAAAAAGCCCCAGCAATCAAGCACATAAACACATAGATATAGACATAACATTGCAACAGGGAATGGGAACAGGGCATGTGAATATAGTTTGATGAGGGCGGCAGCCATCTGGTCCTGCAGCTAGAGAGCGCTGGCCACAGACCCGCCTACCCACCCAGGGAGAAGGAATTTCAGAGAGTCTCCTTCTCTTGCTATCCGGGGGAAGCTGTTTGTCTCCAGCCAAGGCCGTCTGGCAGGAGAGTCACAGGAAAGGTGGAAGAGCTAAAAAGGTTTTCAAATTTGGGTCATTATCTGGCAGTTTAACAGATATTTAATGTCCATCACTGGTCTCCAGGTCTGACCAAATCTTGTTGCAAAGCCGCTAGTTTCACCCCGATGTTTACCAATTTGCGGTCTAAGGCCACAGTCTGGTTTGTAACGACCTTGCTCACCACCGTTTCAACCCAGCTGGCCAGCTTGGTGGGGTTTTGAGCCGCACTGACCGCTTTCATCAATCGTCGATACCCCAGGGCCCCGCATAAGCCCATCAGCAGAAACCCTGTTATCAAAGTTCCAACTAGATAGATATCTTCAATATCCTCCAGGGACAGAGCGGCCAGGTACACAATGCGCCACTTCTCCCACCCGTCCATCACGTATCCAGCTGCAGGACAAGTGGGTTCCCCCGAACCCAAACTTCTCATCGAGAAGATGGTGTCAATTGCGTTCAGAGACCAGTTGATCAAATCCATAATTCCTTATTCGTTTGAAGAGCAGGGCAAGGAGAGCCTCAGAGATAGAATAAGACAAGACAAGAGGAGCCAGCCAGGAGAGATATGGGAGAAAGAGGAAAAAAGTGTGACCGCCTTCGATGAGAGGCGAAGAATGAATGAGTTATTTAAATCATGTGGCGTCTCTCTGAACACTGCAGCAGCTAAAAAGAGTCTTTGAAGCTATCATGCATATTAATGAAGTTGCATCTCGTTCACACTAGAAAGCGTTGATTGGTTTGAACCAAGTCTTACTCATGAATTAATGCACAGATATGATGAAAACTCAAAGACATCACGGTGTACCAGGCGGTACAGACAGCCAATCTCCACGCTGGAATTTACACAATGATCGTGACGTAGCTTCAAAATTTCATTTTAAACTGGAAGAACGAATTTGCTCAAAATAACCCCAAACTTTTTAGTGAAACATGTGTCCGAATAGTGTTTTTAGCAATGTGGGACACATATATGACTGTTAACATCTCAAAAAATGTGTTTTGGTGTTTCGTAACCCTTTAACACTGGAATACATCTGTGTTTGTGCATGAAAAATGACACAAAAGTTGCACTCACGTCTGGAGATAGCCTTTAGCTCGTACACAGGAGTCAGCAGTAACTCTCCACACACGTTCTCCAGCAAACCGGAAAATAAAAAGTTCTTCTTGGCGGGGGCTTTGACCTCGACGACGCTCCTCTTTCTGCCTCTGGGGATCTTCCAGTCTGCGATCTCCTTCAGCGTGTAGCACTGGTGGTCCTGGCACTCGCTGAAAGGTCCCTGTTGGCAGAAGCTGAGGCTGAAGCAAATTGGAGGCTCTCGGTGCAGAAGCTCACAGTGCACTCGTCCGCTGCCCACCGCAGTGATCCTGAAACTGTCCCGTCTGCGCAGGACGAGGCCCGGCTCCAGATCCACATCCACAGCGCTCAGGAAGACGGGCTGTGCCACACGCTGAGGCCCGATCTTTAGCGAATCAGCAATTTCTTGAATGCTTCTATACGGCTGACTGTCGGCCACCAGTTTGAACAAACCTGTCATGCAGAGGACAATGGTGTGAATTAGTATTTAAACTGAAGTGTTAACATTGTAAATTGATTGTAAATGTGCAATCTTTAACTTTGTTCTATATGTGTAACAATGTTTTCTCTTTTTGCAGCTTCTTGCAACAGCATTATATATTTATTTATTTGTTTGTTTGTCAGACATAGGCTAATGCAACAAGACAATACAAAAAAACACAAGTACAAATATACACATTTATAGATGAATATATACAATATACCAACCTCTAAGGAAACACGACCAGAATATTTGCAACCAGAATATTTGAAAGAGTCAAGCTTTGAAAAACAAATAAATCGACATTCATTTATTCAGTTGAAATTTCCCTCTTGTGAATTTGTAATTCTTCTTCTAAAATTTCTCAAGTGCTGTTTAACAGACCAAAAAAAAAAAAACTAATTCACATTATTTACTATAATATTTGTGTATGTTTCTTTTACCTTGGCTGGAATAAAAGCCTTTTTTACATTTGTTTAGTTTAGCTATTTTTAAGGTCAATATTATTAGCCCTCTGCTATATATAGGGCTATATATATATATATATATATATATATATATATATATATATATATATATATATATATATATATATATATATATATATATATATATATATATATATATATATATATATATATACAGTTGAAGTCAGAATTATAGGTCCCCTGAATTATTCGCCCCCGTTTAATTTTCCCAATTTCTGTTTAACGGAGAGAAGATTTTTTCAACACATTTCTATGCTGAATAGTTTTAATAACTCATCTCTAATAACTGATTTCTTTTATCTTTGTCATGATGACAGTAAATAATATTTGATTAGATATTTTTCAAGACACTTCTATACAGCTTAAAGTGACATTTAAAGGCTTAACTAGGTTAATTAGGTTAACTAGGCAGGTTAGGGTAATTAGGCAAGTTATTGTATAACGATGGTTTGTTCTGTAGACTATTGAAAAACAAATATAGCTTAAAGGGGCTAATAAGTTTGTCCCTAAAATGTTTTTTAAAAAATTTAAAACTGCTTTTATTCTAGCTGAAATAAAACAAATAAGACTTTTTCCAGAAGAAAAAATATTATCAGACATACTGTGAAAATTCCCTTGCTCTGTTGAACATAATTTGGGAAATATTTAAAAAAGAAAAAAAAAAATCAAAGGGGGGGCTAATAATTCTCACTTTAACTGTATGTATGTATATATATGTATATATATGTATATATATATGTATATATATATATATATATATATATATATATATATATATATATATATATATATATATATATGTATATATATATATATATATATATATATATATATATATATATATATATATATATATATATATATATGTATATATATATATATATATATATATATATATATATATATATATATATATATATATATATATATCCATTTTCCAATATCCATATACATCCACTGTTACGTGCTTGTGACTTGTTAATTAACCTAATTTGCCTAGTTAACCTAATTGACCTAGTTAAATTCATTTATTTGCATTTGAAAATTGATAATGCATTGTATTCATTAGATGTATTTAATTATTAAAATGCTTTCTTTCTCATTTACCAATCAAAACAACTAAATAACCACAACAAAGATCTAAATCTCAGACTTGGGGAGCCCGTGTCCTGCATACTTTAGTTCCAACCCCAATTAAACACACCTGAACCAGCTAATCAAGTATACTAGAAAGCTCCAGGCAGCTGTGTTGAAGGAAGTTGGAGCTAAAGTATGCAGGACACCGGCCCTCCAGGACCAAGTGTGGACACCCCTGATCTAAAACATCTTAAAAGAAAAATAAATAAAATAAAACAAAGCAAAAACACAATAAAAATATAATAAAACAAATAAAATCTAATGAAATAAATCAGTCATTTTGTATATTTCAGACACGTCAGCTTGTGGTTTATATGAAGCGGTGCCATCATGACTAACAAACACAAAATCACTGTTGTGGAAAAATGACTCAATGTTTTATTCACTTGATCTTTTAGTCAATCAATCGTTCAACTCAATTATCCTGCAATTACCACAGTCTGATCATCCTTTAGCTTCACTATATTGTACAGTATTTTTACAGTATTCTGTTATTAACGGTTCAGGTTTAGCGATAGTACCTAGTTAATCCCCAGTTTATGTAATAACCATGATAAGTATGTAGTATGTATTATAATAATTAAAACATATTTATAAATCATTAATACTGATTTATAGTAAAGCTGTGTTGTATTCAGACGTGTGTAATTAATAAACTGCTTTACTTTTATAGACAAAATGTGCTTGGGGGAAAAGAGATTTAAATCACACAGTAAATCTAAAAAGAGGAAAAAGAAGGATCCAAAATCAATTCACATAATAAATAACAATTCAAATAATTATGTTCAATGTGTGTGTATATGTATATTTGTGTGTACATATGTATGTGTATGAGTGTGAGTGTGTGTATACCCCCTGTTTATTTTTTCCCCTAATTTCTGTTTAACAGAGAGAACATTTTTTCAACACATTTCTAAATATAATAGTTTTAATAACTCTTCTCTAATAACTGATTTATTTTATCTTTGCCATGATGACGGTAAATAACTTATTGTATAATGATGGTTTGTTCTGTAGGCTACCCAAAAAAAAAAAAAAAAGCCTAAAGGGGCTAATAATTTTGACCTTAAAATGGTGTTTAAAAAATTAAAAACTGCTTTTATTCTAGCCAAAATAAAACAAATCAGACTTTCTCCAGAAGAAACAATATTATCAGACATACTGTGAAAATTTCCTTGCTCTGTTAAACATCATTTGGGAAATATTTAAAAAAGAAAAACAAAATTCAAAGGGGGTTTAATAATAGTTATATATATATATATATATATACACAACAAAGTTGAAATCAGAATTATTAAACCCCCTTTGAATTTATTTTGAAATTTTTTAATATATACTGTGTATATATATATATATATGTGTGTGTGTGTGTGTGTGTGTTGAATATGTGTGTGTACCTGGATACTCCACCGGCAGCTGTATCTCTGTGCTGCTGGATGTGAGCGCAGTGAATCTGCTGATGGTGATCTCTGTGACTTTCAGCAGATCTCCAGTGGACAGAGAACACTCTCGTCCAAACATCTCATACACACATCCTGCAAAAACACACACACACGCTCACATTTCACTACTGTCTGGGTGTGGGTGTATACATATATGTGTGTGTGCGTGTGTGTTTATTAATACACTGGCAGGGTTCTGCACAGTCTGCACTTTGAAAAGGTATTGAAATATGATGTGCAGTAAACGACATCAGAGGAGAAAGTCGTGGGTTTCCGTTCAACAGCGTCTGGCTCCAAAATCCACATTACCTCTGTTTCTATACACAATCATTTCTATACACAATCATTTTTAAATACAATAATTTCTGTAAATTATAATTTCTTCTTGCAACTAAGAAATAGCTCGCGATCATTTAAAAAGAGATAGAGTTATTCAAAGTAAATCAAATGACAAGGGTTTTAAAGTTGACCTTATTTTTTAAAGATACCACTTAATATTAAGGTCTCATTGTTATACATGTTCCATGTACTTACTATCATAATTCAGTTTTTTTTTTTTATTGTTTTGCCACAAATTTCAGAACCCTGATGTCAATTTTCAAAACTCTAGACACAAAATTCACAACCATTGCCAAAATTGCACATTTTTGCTAAACTCTTAACTCTTTTTTCAAACGCTTGGATACAACGCACGCACGCACGCACGCACGCACGCACGCACGCACGCACACACGCACACACACACACACACACACACACACACACACGAGTCAAAGATATGTTGATCATTGAACTAAAATCCCCTTTTCAATAGAATACAATTAAACATCAAATTGATCCCATTTGGAAATGCAGCTCAAACATTACATCTGAAATAACTGCGCATTCATTTAATTAACATGATGTAACTGTCGATTGATACAAGCGCTCAAAATGATAACTAACTGTTGCATTACTCTCGATGCGTCGAAAACAATGGACAATATTTCATATTTAGATGATGAAAGGTTCAGGATGGATCAAATGACATCAGTTCCCACAGAAGTTTACCCAACTGGACAACATTATCTATAGATTTCATCTTCATTCATCCTTATTCCATATTTATGGTTTCTTTGTTCCATGTACCACTTTTACAGGCAATGTTTTCATATTAGACATTACTGTGCTGTATGTAAGAAATCCCAATCACAGCAGACCAATGTCAGGTCTGGATTCACATTGACAGAAGGTTCTTTCCAAGATTTTTGATTTATGAAAACACCACTGTGATGTAGAGGAGAACCTGTGGCCAAATCCAGACTAATGGAAACACATATATTACAGAAATATATTACCTATTAATTCAGCTACAAATATAATACCTATAATTTGTATAGGTGTCCATATGGCTGTATATGAATACACAAAGTAAATCAAATGACAAGGGTTTTAAAGTTGACCTTATTTTTTAAAGATAACACTTAATATTAAGGTCTCATTGTTATACATGTTCCATGTACTTACTATCATAATTCAGTTTTTATTTCAGATGTTTTGCCACAAATTTCAGAACCCTGATGTCAATTTTCAAAACTCTAGACACAAAATTCACAACCATTGCCAAAATTGCACATTTTTGCAAAACTCTTAAACTCTTAACTCTTTTTTCAAACGCTTGGATACAACACACACACACACACACACACACACACACACACACACACACACACACACACACACACACACACACACACACACACACACACACACACACACACACACACACACACACACACACACAAGCTGGGAATTGAACTCAGGTCGCCGTGAGCATGCAGGTGCTATATGTCAGTGCACAATACAACTAGACTATTGGTGCCGACATAACTCATTTCTAATAACTGATTTGTTTTGTCTTTGTCATGATGACAGCACATAATATTTGACTAGATATTTTTCAAGACACTAGTATTAAACTTAAAGTGACATTTAAAGCCTTAACTAGGTTCATTAGGTTCACTAGGCAGGTTAGAGTAATTAGGCAAGTTATTGTATAAGAAAGGTTTGTTCTGTAGACTATTGGAAACAAATAAGGGCTAATAATTTTGACCTTAAAGTGGTGTTTAAAAAATTGCTTTTATTCTAGCTGAAATAAAACAAATAAGACTTTCTCCAGAAGATAAAATATTATCAGACGTACTGTGAAAATTTCCTTGCTCTGTTAAACATCATTTGGGAAATATTTAAAAAAGAAAAAACTTTAAAAAAAACACTTTAACTGTATATATTTAGATTTTTCTATCTAAGGAATAAAATTTCATTAGTTTGCTTTTTAAGGAGGAATATCATGAGCTATAAAAATGTAATAAACATACACGTCTCCGTTGCCAAAATACATAAAAGGAAGACATTTTCTATTGTATTTTTCAGCGCTGCATTTAAAAAAAAAAATTGGATCGTCACAACCTAGTGTTGGGTCAAATATAAACAAACCCAGCTTTTCAAATAAAGTTTAAATAATGCTTTTTAACCCAACAGTTGTTTTTTTTTTTCCTACATTTACAACAACCCTACATTTTTTAAGTGCAGCAATGAAAAGAATTATATGAAAAAATACAATTTCAACCTTAGGCAATTCGGCAGTGGAGCCATTTTTACACGTGCTAATATCAGAAGTGCACACAGCTTGTGATATTCCTTCTTAAAAATAAAACTAACGAAACACAAAACTCCTACTTTAGATAGAAAAACCTTGAAAATATCAACTTTTTAGGTTATATTTTAACATTCTAGTGTAGCTACTAGAATATTTTTGATGATTTCAACTGCCTTTCAACAGCAAACAACAATTTGCGGCAATAAAAATGACAAGTAAAGTGAGACGGCTCTGTACAAACACATCAATGAAGTGAAAAGCAGAATCAGAGCGATCAGCAGTAGACATCAGCGTCTATTATTGCTGTTATTTCCTTATCATTTCTTAATCAATATATCATTTGATTCCTCCTTTACACTGAAAAAATGTTGTCTGCAAAATTGTTGCAAACAATTTATATGGGTTTTAAACAAACAAATTCAATTTAGTAATGTTCAACTTAATTAAATAGTTTACAACCACTTAACTTAAAAAACTTGAGTAAATCTAAGGAATCATCTCTGAATCATTTTTTCAATGTACTTAATCCAAGCCTTCCAAACTCAGCACATACACACATTTATCAAACACTGTAATAAATACTGGGTTCCACACAATCGATTTGTGTTGGGAAAACATGAAGGAATTAAGCTAGTTAATTAGTTTTGACCAATTTAAGTTGATTGAACACAAAACAATTACAAACCCTCAAGAATTGTGTTATTTCAGCTCATTTAAAATAAGTAGTGTTGAGTGTACACATATATTCTATTTAGAGATGTACGTCTAATACCCTCAACATTCACACACACCAACACCTCACATGTGTTTAATAACGGTTTGTGCTTTTGTTTTCTCATGTTTATTGCTAAAACTGAAAATGCTGGGTTGTTGTAACCCAACGTTAGGTCATATATGGACAAACCCAACATTGAGTTAAAAAGCATCATATATCTGACCACATTTACTTAAAAAATAATAATACATTTAAAAAAAAAAAACAGTTATATGAGCGTCTCCTCTTACCCTGTTGGACAAACCCAACTGTTGGGTCAAAAACAGGCATAATTTAAATGTAAATAAAAACCCCAACATTGGGCTTTTCCATATTTGACCCCAATGTATTTAAAAAGCTTAATAAAACAAAAATAAAAAACTAACATCAGCGTCTCCTCTTTCCCTGTATAAACCCAACTGTTGGGTTAAAAAGCATCCTTTAAATTTAATTGGAGAAACAAAAACCAATAACAGAACATTGGAGTTGTCGATATTGACCCAATCTACTTGAAAGGCATAATTTAAAAAAATGTTGGGTTAAAACGCATAATTAATTAATTAATAATTAATAAACTTAATTGAAAAAAAATGACCCAACATTGGGGTTGTCCAGATTTTCCCCAGTATACTTGAAAAGCGTCATTTAAAATTATAATAATAACAATAGTAATGTGAGCATCTCCTCTTACCCTGGTAGTATATGCCGGACTGGATGTGCAGCACTCGGGGTAGATGTTTCTCCTCCAGAGCGTGTGTGAACTCCTCCAGTGTTTGGGCCATCTTCTGCTTATCTGAGGCCCACAGATGGTCCCGCGGAGGCCTGATGGAGATCCCTGTGGCCCCGCTGATGGCCTGCTGATGGGCCCGCTGATGGCTGGAGAATACAGACGACTGAGACAGGAGGAAGAGGAGGAGCGGAAGTTCAGCTCGAACACCACAACTCAAGCAGAGCTGCAAACAATACACACACACACACATACATCCCACATCCTCTGAGTGACATCAGGCACAAAACAGAGTGAAGAAACCAGCATCCATACAACACCACACAGCATTTACGTACAGCCTCCTCTCACAACGATTTTACATATTGGCAGCGTCCGAAATCACATCCTTCTACACTACTGACCTTATTCTTGATGTATGAGTGAGCGGAGTCATTGGAAGCTTTTTGACTTCCGATTCCATTGATTTTAGGTGTTAAAAACAGCTCTTTGTGCTGCTTGATGTTGCAAACTGACATTTTCTCATTATATTATTCTACTTCTTGTGTACAATTTTGTTTGTAGAGCAAGTAGTTTGAGTGTTTTCTGCAATGTTTGATGCTACAAGCTTGGCACACCTGTCTTTGGGAATTTTTGCCCATTACTCTTTGCAGTACCTCTCAAGCGACGGTGTACAGCCATTTTCAGATCTCTCCAGAGATGTTCAATAAGATTTAGGTCTGGGCTCTGGCTGGGCCACTCAAGGAGATTCATCGAGTTGTTGTGAAGCCACTGCATTGATATTTTGGGGGTGTGCTTTGGGTCATTGTCCTGCTGGAAGATGAACCGTCGCCCCAGTCTGAGGTCAAGAGCACTCTGAAGCAGGTTTTCATTCAGGATGTCTCTGTACATTGCTGTATTCATCTTTCCCTTGTAAGGATCTGTAAGATGGCTTTTAACCTCTTCACTATGGCAGATCCTGAGAGCTGATATGGAATTTCATGAGATGCAATAAAAACAGACTCTCGAGTCTAAGAAGATAAGGATTACAGGATTACAGCTGTCCAACTGTTCTATTTTAATTACTATTGACCATCCAAACATAGGTGTGGACTGCCAACAGGCCAGGGGGTAATGCGAGAAAGACCCCCCTCTCATTTCACCTCAAGCCCCCCTTCTTGACCTGTAAGCTACCTTTCTCCATAATTCACAGTCCACATAAAATGCTCAAGGTTTTAATATGATGTATGTTATAGCACTGTATTCATGTTTGGTATCATTTTAAATGTCTCTGTGTGATTGGTAAAGTGGTCTTAATTTCACGATGATATTTCATTTTTATATGTTGATTTGGTTTTTGACTTTGATATAATCTTTGCCAGATGTTTCCCCCCTCTCTAGAGATGATTAACATCTCAAAGTAACCAGGCAAGAGTCTCTGTGACGCTTCTATTGTCTTGAATTTATGACTGTTTGTTCTGAGTGGGTATAAAAGTATAAGGTGGACACTGCTCGGGGGAGATCTTGTTAGCTAAGACCCCCATTGCAGCAACTCATTTGTGCTGCAATGTATTTCTCTGTTCAGGTATGCATTCTTTAATTCTGTAATCTATATTTGAGTTAATGAATGTTATATTGTTACAGATATCATCTCTGAATTGGCTTGATGATTGTTTGATTATATAATTGGCATTATACAATTTTACCTGACGAATAAAATGTTAAGTTTTGACTCATCCTGAATTCTCCTGAAATCTTTTATATCCAGTAGATTATGTGAAGTCATTTTCGCTACCTTTATGATCGGTATAAATTTTGGAATTTTCTAGACATATAGATTACACGCAGTATGGCACGCGGTATCATAGAGATCTTTTAAATCCTTAACCACTGGAACTAGCAAGTGCGGTTCTTGAATTAAGTGAGATGTTTTCTTTTGGCATGTGTTAGTATTGTACAACCAGCCTAATTAAATATTAATTCATCCCGTATCCTCTGACTAATTTCAGAGTGCCGGCATTCTGATCGTGAGCTCTGATGCATTCCCGGGGCATGAAACTCTGTGCGGCGATTGACCAGTAATGAACGTATAAATTGAAGAGTATGGGAACAGATAGATCAAAACTCTAAATTAAGTCATAAATGATTATTGTGATCCGTTCTTATAATTAGAAATACAGTCTAAATATTACGATCACTTAAAAATGGAGTCAGATAAAGTTCGGAGCTAGAAAATGAGTATAAATAAACTCTAATGAATAACAGAATTCTTTTCAGAAGCACTAGAAAAGGCTTACATGCATTTAACCTTCGACCATGCTGTTAGTTTCGTCATTGGGCTAATAGATGGACTTTTACAGTTGGTGACCGTCCCTCCGTGATCTCCCAGAAAGATAAGGCGAGTGATGTCTTTTCAGTGCGATATGCAAAAGAAATGCTCCGAAAAGAGGTTTGAGTTTCTCTTCTTCCTACTGCTGGGGTAAGTCAATTCTTATTTGCCTTTTAGAAGTGTTGAGGGAAAGATTAATGCATCCCATATAGACACATTTGTAGAATGAGTCGGAAATGCTCAATATTAGACCGGAGTCCGTAACTCCGCGGGGCTGAGAATTAGACAAAACCACATTCCTTTTCAGGGATATAATAGCCGCAGAGTAGCAGAAGAAGTACTAAAAAACCCAAATCTAAGATCTCTTTAAGAGATTACATTTTAAAATGGAATAACATCATCCAGATTTTATTCTGATACTCAACAGAGAGCTGCAAATTAACACCTGAATTCTAAATATAATAATTTCCACTCAGGATTATTTCTTGAATAAGTTGCAATAACTTTGCAATATTGAAAACAAGCAATAAGTTATATTTTAAGAATTTCGGGAAAGCTGTAATCAGAAGAACTGAAAATTCTTGCGAGAATCTTTTGTATGTGAATGTGAAGAGGGCATATACAGCGCAATTAAATTTATAAATAGGAATTTTTCAAAAGAAAAACTTTCTCTCCAAACAGAAACATTAGACCTGATATGTTCTCTAAAATTTGAATTCTTAAAGAAGAAATTTAAAGCATTCGCTAAAAGAATGTAGAAAAAGCATGTTCTTTTGTTTTACTGTTTGGAGAAATTGTTAAAATAACATTTATATTGGGAAATACGGCTCACATGCAGTATAGTTCAGAAAACTGACCCAGTAATAGTTACATTCAAAACGAAATCAAATATGATTATAATGCCACAGAAACTTATAACAAAGCCTAGAAATTATTTTCGATAAAGATTAATCTTTAATATTCCTAATTTTATAAATTAAATATAATGAAACTCTTTCAAGAGGTTTATAAAAACACTGAAAATAGTTTTTAAAATGCTGTTTAAGACTCAGTCTAAATAGTTAAATTATTACACTCTTATGAGTTTCAAAGCTGTAAGGCAGATAAGGACAGGATCAGTGTTGGGAGAGTTACTTTAAAGACAAAAAAGACAAAAGGAAAATTATTAATTACATCACTACAGTTGTAGTTAATTTAGGTTCCTAATGGCTTTGCCTGAAAAGTAACTCAGTTACTCAATAAGTAATTTAATTGCTTGACTAAAGACTAAAATTCCACATGAATAAATTGCATGGGTAATAGAAATAAAATAAACCGGAAGGTTTAGTGTTGTTTTAATAGAAAACACAAGATTTCAAATAAATGACACTATATTTTCATAAACTTACATTATTTGAGATAGGTAAAATAGGGATCACCCTATTTCTCTAATTTGATTTAAATAAAATGATTAAAATTATATATAGCATTTTAGGCAATTAAATTACCTAAGAATGAGAAATAATTCCTTACTTTGCCCCTGGCAAAAAGTAATCTTGGATTACAGCGACTATTTACTTTGTGATTAATTACACCCAACCCTAGACAGATAAGATCATACATCTAGAAGATGTGTATTGTGCATTTGCCCTGAGATACCCTTTCACACATTCACATATCAAGGAAGATCTACTAAGGAATGTTCCTCAGCTAACAGCTCGAAATAAGGAAAGGGTGACTACCTCACAAAACCTTTAAACCAAGCATTGATTGACTTGTGTTTTCAAGCAGTATGTACTTGCGTTTCACTAAATGCCCAGGCAACAAAGGTTATGACTGGTTTCCAGTTTAACTTAATCTTGTGCACACAGAGAATATGTAAAAACAACTGCAGCACATGACCAAATCAAAAGCGAGATTTTTAAAAGACCAGTAAGTTGAGATTCAGTCATTCTGATTTGTTAACTCGGCAGACTCTACAGAGTACAGTAATAAAATATATTTTAAATTCATTCCATTTTAAGATAATATACCTTATATCATAACAACATCATGATATATTATATTATCACAGCCAATAACGGCATTTAAATCTCATAATGATTCAGCATTATTTAGGAAGAGAAAAGAAAAGTGAATGGATGAAAAATGGACAAAGCAAGTTTGAAAAGGAGAGCGAGTGCATGTAGCAGGAAAATGAGGGTCTTTATTAATGCTAAAACATTAAAAAGAAGTCAGCAGATGGAAAAGAAGTTAAAGATGGACAACAGTAAGTAGGGAAGAGAGAAAACGGAAAGAGAAAATAATCAAATTACCAAGAAAGAATTTCTTTATCTTTTAATTATGCAAAAATCTTTAATGGGATCAATCGACAAGCCCAAAATTTGTCAACTAAACTGATCGACCTGATTTTATTAAAAATACTCTCGGTAAACGTCAACCCAATAGTAATGGCTTTATTAGTTAATAGGCAAGGTTATAGACTGATTGCGTTTTATATTTGTAATTGTGTTAGACACTTTTTCATTGCCATAGAACCCAACAGTATTTTGTGATAATATACACATAGACTGAGTAATTCCTAAAACATGATTTTCTTACTGCAGGTGTGGAAACACTTGGGTTTGAGGTTTTAGAGGCCACAGATGCATTTTAGACCGTATGTCATGTATCAAAATGGAATTAACTGTATGCTGAAATTAATTAATTAATTTTAAGATACGTGTTTTTATGGTAAATGAGTTTGTCTCCTAAAAGGGGAAAACTGTGCTATTCTCAATATAGCTGCAGTTTAAACCACTAACAGGAGTACAGTATTAGCCATGAGGCTAGAGTTTCTTTCATAATTGCATTAACAAAGAAAATGTCTTCTTTAAAGGAGTCTATTGGTCTAAACTTTGCCGAATTTACTTAAAGCTGTGACTGAGTAACAAGGGGAGGTACATATCTGTACCTCTACTTGGAACTCTATGGTAAAATTATTTTAAACTAAAATATCCCTCTCCGGGAAAGCAATACCTAGTATTAAATTTAATCAGGAGATTCATTTAATTGGGCACATAATCAAAGTTGTGTGCAATACAATCTTTGGCAGAAATTCATATATAAAATACAGAGATGTATAAGATGGGGAATTTGATCAGCATTCCTAAATTTTAATTGCTAAATGAAAATCACAGCATCCAAATTGAGAAACTGATGCTTAAAACACAGATCTGACCAGAATGAATAAAACATATCTCAGTAAATCTGAGTTCATAAAACATTGTGGCAGACTGAAAGTTCAAATGCAAAAGAAGTTTAAAAGTACATGCTCAAATTTGACCATCGATGCTCAGTTTATCTGATGCTTTGCTTTGCAAAAATATGATCAGGAGAATGAAATGTCTTTGTAAACCAACACAAATTCTAATGGCATTTAATTTGATGCCAATTGTAAAACCTGTTTGGCTAAGACCATACATGGAGAATTAAAATAGTACCAGCTATTTTAATGTAATTTGTGTAAAGGCTCAGATAAAACTGTTTTACTCTCTGCATTTATTTTACCATTCAGGTTGACTACTGCCTAAACCTGCCTATATCCAGACAGGACACACAGCTTGACATGAGATGGGTGATAAAGGTATTTAAGGAGGCCAATCACACCCCATAAATACACTAACACATGTTTATCTACATGGCCTCCCAGTGTAGCGCTGGATCAAAATTTTGCAACACAAATTATAATTGAACCTCACCCATCTCATACACCCAAACACACACCACACACATTCATTGCTGCAACCTCACAGTATTTTTAACTGGTATATGTCGACTGTCCAGTTTAAAAAATGATTTACCTCATTCATATCTATCATACATTATTCAGCTCATACATATAGGACAATGTGGAGACATTATTTAAATATCAATTGTGGTAAACAATTTTGCAACTTTACGGTTTTTCAAATTGCTGTGTATTGATGTAGTAATGTGCAGAAGTCTCGTGCATGGATACAGTCACATATCAAATTATTTCAACTTGTGAATTAGCAAAATCTAAACGAGGCTACTAGTCTCTTTAGATGTTTAATCCATTCATGTTCATTCATTAGCCCTGTTGCAAAATAGTAGGGCCCACTATTTTCCAACAGTGACTTTTGAAAACTCAAAATTGATAAAAACAACTAAAACTAAAAATGCAGGCTCTAATAATTCAACCAAATTCTAAATTATACCTGCATTATTGAATGTGACTTTAGCCTGTACATCAGTTACATAAAGAATGAAGAAGGAAAAATCCTGAAGGTTTTAAATCTTTGTTTGAGTTTTCATTCTCTTGTTGATTTAGTTAAACCTTAAATTTGCATTTATGTTATTTCAATTGAACCATTTATATTGACAATTTTATGATTATAATTGTAAAATTGTGTATTTTTCTTATTGATGTTATATATATTTTATTATGCATACCACTGGTAATATACTGGTTATATAGGCCTGTACACCTTTTCTTCGAATTACTCATATCAAATGTTCCATCATATGGGAGTGAAGCATCTGGGAATTTACTACCACTAAATTTAGGACTTATTAAGATCTTATTTACCTCTCACACTTTGAACATGGTCATTATCTTTTTGTTTACCCATTCTACAGTGATGAAAAGCTCATTTTATTCCATTATTGCATGGTCATTCAAATGTTTTTCAAGTGTCTTGCATACAGTGGAGCATCATCAGTGACATTATTCCCTAAGCTGTTGACATATGATCTGCCTTGTGAACCTCACCCTATGTCTGAAACTGACAGAGGTCTTTTCCGTGGAGCAGATAAAAGACTTAGAAAGAATCTAATGCACATGGATGTTTCCCTAAGTACAACGAGACTTACAACCTGTTTGATCAATGCACTGGACTTTGTCATCTTATGGACTGAATGTCACCACAGATGGACACAAATCCAACAACGCTGATGGCAGAAATGCCTGAGCAGCAACTTGAGCATAAGCTCAACTCCATATGGCTTTTAACCTCTTCACTATGGCAGATCCTGAGAGCTGATATGGAATTTCATGAGATGCAATAAAAACAGACTCTCGAGTCTAAGAAGATAAGGATTACAGGATTACAGCTGTCCAACTGTTCTATTTTAATTACTATTGACCATCCAAACATAGGTGTGGACTGCCAACAGGCCAGGGGGTAATGCGAGAAAGACCCCCCTCTCATTTCACCTCAAGCCCCCCTTCTTGACCTGTAAGCTACCTTTCTCCATAATTCACAGTCCACATAAAATGCTCAAGGTTTTAATATGATGTATGTTATAGCACTGTATTCATGTTTGGTATCATTTTAAATGTCTCTGTGTGATTGGTAAAGTGGTCTTAATTTCACGATGATATTTCATTTTTATATGTTGATTTGGTTTTTGACTTTGATATAATCTTTGCCAGATGTTTCCCCCCTCTCTAGAGATGATTAACATCTCAAAGTAACCAGGCAAGAGTCTCTGTGACGCTTCTATTGTCTTGAATTTATGACTGTTTGTTCTGAGTGGGTATAAAAGTATAAGGTGGACACTGCTCGGGGGAGATCTTGTTAGCTAAGACCCCCATTGCAGCAACTCATTTGTGCTGCAATGTATTTCTCTGTTCAGGTATGCATTCTTTAATTCTGTAATCTATATTTGAGTTAATGAATGTTATATTGTTACAGATATCATCTCTGAATTGGCTTGATGATTGTTTGATTATATAATTGGCATTATACAATTTTACCTGACGAATAAAATGTTAAGTTTTGACTCATCCTGAATTCTCCTGAAATCTTTTATATCCAGTAGATTATGTGAAGTCATTTTCGCTACCTTTATGATCGGTATAAATTTTGGAATTTTCTAGACATATAGATTACACGCAGTATGGCACGCGGTATCATAGAGATCTTTTAAATCCTTAACCACTGGAACTAGCAAGTGCGGTTCTTGAATTAAGTGAGATGTTTTCTTTTGGCATGTGTTAGTATTGTACAACCAGCCTAATTAAATATTAATTCATCCCGTATCCTCTGACTAATTTCAGAGTGCCGGCATTCTGATCGTGAGCTCTGATGCATTCCCGGGGCATGAAACTCTGTGCGGCGATTGACCAGTAATGAACGTATAAATTGAAGAGTATGGGAACAGATAGATCAAAACTCTAAATTAAGTCATAAATGATTATTGTGATCCGTTCTTATAATTAGAAATACAGTCTAAATATTACGATCACTTAAAAATGGAGTCAGATAAAGTTCGGAGCTAGAAAATGAGTATAAATAAACTCTAATGAATAACAGAATTCTTTTCAGAAGCACTAGAAAAGGCTTACATGCATTTAACCTTCGACCATGCTGTTAGTTTCGTCATTGGGCTAATAGATGGACTTTTACACCCTCTATCCTGACTAGTCTTCCAATACCTGCTGCTGAAAACATCTCCAAATCTCCCCCGATCACTCAGCTTAGATGGCCGGCCAGCTCTAGGAAGAGTCCTGATGGTTCAAACATCTTCCATTTACAGATGATGGAGGCCACTGTGCTCATTGGAACTTTCAGAGCAGCAGAAATGTTTCTGTAACCTTCCCCAGCCTTGTGCCTCGAGACAATCCTGTGTTGGAGGTCTACAGACAATTCCTTTGTCTTCATGCTTGATTTGTGCTTTGACATGCACTGTCAACCCTGGGACCTTATATAGACAGGTGTCTGCCTTTTCAAATCATGTCCAATCAGCTGAATTGACCACAGGTGAACTCCAATGAAGCTGCTGAAACATCTCAAGAATGATCAGTGGAAACAGAATGAACCTGAGCTCAATTTAGAGCTTCACAGCAATACTTATGTACATGTGATTTTTCAGCTTTTTTATTTTTAATAGAGTGTGTAGAATGTTGAGGAAATAAATGAATTGAATCCATTTTGGAATAAGGCTGTAACATATAAAAATATGGAAAAAGTGAAGCGCTATGAGTACTTTCCAGATGCACTGTAGTAGAATAAATACAGTATGCGAGCAGAGTAGTATGTCCGAAATCGTAGTATTCGAAAAAACAATGCGAAAAGTACTCGGATGTCCTACTACGCTACACTATCCACTAATGAAAACATTCATGAATTGGAATGAAGCGACACAACTGATAATGAAAAATGGCAGACATAGCCCGTGCCAGTTCCATTCATACAGTAGAACACACTTTTCTAACGGTTGTGTAGTAAATTCAAATGTAGTACCCTACTCGAGTAGTAGGCGATTTCAGACGTAGCCATTGTAAGAAAAATGTTCCTCGAAATTTGTAAGATTGCATAATATATGATTTTTAAAAAGAGGCGTATCTTAGAACCACACCCCTAAACACAACCCTCAATCAAAAAGTTATGAATTGCATTGAGATTGCCATGGCGTTTACTTTATTATTACAGCTGCCTGGAATACTTGATTTTGATTGGCTCATTGGACCACTCATAACTTGGCATGGGACGATAACTGTTTTCAAGGTATACCGCGGATTGGAAAAGTCAAGGTTTTAAAACCACCAACATTTTCTGCTATACCATTCCTATGGTATGTGTAAGGCTTTTTTATTTACGTTTCTTTTTTTTTTTTTTGTTTGTTTTTAGGAAAACTATCTCCAGCAAAAAAAGATCCCCAAATTTGCCATTTTAGATTGTAAAGAAATCTGTGTTTTTGAAACTATGAAAACAGCAGAAGTCAATGATTCATTTGAGGGGAAAACGTTTTTGTTTTTCACCCCGACATTTAAAAAGAGCTTATTTTAGAGCATTAATCACAATACTGTAAAACCATGAACCCGCAATACTTTTATCCAAGGTTATCATACCATCAGAATCTTATACCAGCCCATACCTAATCACAACATACTGGGTCACCATCACACCAGACTGGCCCAAACACAGGTACAAAACAGAATGAAGAAACCATCATTCATACAACACCACACATCCTTTACAGCCTCATCTCATGATGAAAACCAACTGATTATTTACTGTCAGAAAACTGTTCATAGAAATGTATAGGATTTCACTTGTATGGTAAGCTATGATTTTTAAAAGCCCAAATGCCACCGCTAAACACAGCCATCATTGGCAGATGAGCAAATCATACTAAAATTCATACAGATTAGCCTCTAAATAAAAAGTTGTTTTTAACAAATGAGGCATTTACTCATCATTATTACAAGGCTCTCTAGAATACTTGATTCTCATTGGCTCATCAGACCAATCACAGAAGTCTGGGTCATCTGACCAACCACAAAAACTTGTCCTTTGAAGGCCACATTTCAAGCATCTTAAAAATGTTGCCAAACTTTGACATATGTTATCAATATCTAATGCGTAAACCTTCTTCATACTTTTATGACCTCTCAGTTAGATTACTGTAATGTGTTACTAAGTGGCTACCCTGTATGTTAAATGAACAAACTTCAGCTGGCTCAAAATGCAGCTGCTAGAGTGCTTTCGGTAACACTTTATTTTGATGGTCCATTTGAGTATTAGTAGACTGTCTGCTTAATATGTGTTAATATGCTCCTTCAACGGACATTGAACTGACTATAAGAAACTTTGCAAGTACATGTCAACTTACACTAATGCTGAGTTCAGACTGCATGATTTTAGCCCTGATTTTGACTCGCCAACAGGTTTTGAGAAATCGCCGACAAATGCCTGAAATTACAGGCAAATCTGTGCTTGTTCACGTGAGTGACAATCACACAGTATGAACTATCAAGGACGTGATAGGAGAGAATCGCCGATGAGTCGCCAACACCCGTGAGATGTTTGACATGCTAAATATCTGGAGCTGTTGGCGATTTAAATCATGCCGTGTGAAATGAGTTCTGATTAAAAATAACATCGGCGATCACCTACAGCCAATGAGAGGGCAGCATCCACTGTTTAGGTACCTGCAGGGAGGTTGGGGGAGAAGTTAAAAGCGCTCATTTTCAGTTTATTTGGACCCAAGAAATGGAGGAAAAACTGGTGTTAATTTGGCAGGTGCACTGTGTCTGTTTGACGTGTCATCTGAGCAATATCACAATCAGGTCGAAAAATTTAAAAAAAAGTTGAGGAGAGATCGTTAATTCTCCTCAAAAGCCAGGCGAGCAACACAAGTTTCTAAAGCTAAAGCTTTATTTTTCCATTATGTAGTTAATAATGAAAGATATACTACATGACCTCACGTTGTTTCCATGTCATTCGTGACATGACTACTTTGAAAATCATGCAGTCTGAACTGGGCATAACCCTAACCCACACCCTAACCCCAACCTAACAGTGTACTTATAATCTAATGAGAATTAGTTGCAATGTAACTTAAATTTGACCGACGGACCATCAAAATAAAGTGTGACCGTGCTTTCTAGAACAAAGAAATATGATCATATTACTCCAGTTCTTTCAGCATTGCATTGGCTCCCTATTAAATATCATATAAATTAAATTTTTTATTGACTACCTACAAAGCCCTGAATGGCTTAGTTCCCCAGTATTTGAGGGAGCTCCTGGTGTATTACAGCCCCTCACATCTACTACGCTCAATTAATTCTAGACAATTGATTACTGCTAGAATATTAAAATCAACTGTAGGTGGTAGAACTATCTCATATCTGCCAGCTAAACACTGGAACAGCCTTCCTAGCACAGTTCGGGAGGCAGACACACTCTGTCAGATTAAAATGAATTAGTCGGATAATTAGGATAATGAACATCCTGTAAGATGTATTTACTGTAATTATTACAGTGATACTGCCGCACCGTCAGCATGAAATGGACACACATTCTTTCACATATCTGTTTTTTATTCAAAGTATTTGTACTATTTGACATTGTATTACAGCCATAAAGCCAACAACTACAGACAAAAAATACATAACTTATTATTTCACATGATGAAATTTTTTTGTCCTTGTTCTGTTTTCTATAAAATCTGCATCAACACTGGCTGCAGTCTTCTTCTTCTTCTTCTTCTTAAATTGGCTTTGCTCCTAAATACACTAGAGTCTAATACTGTATATATTTTGAATGCATACACTTCATTGTTTCTTTTCTTTTTTTCTCCATTTCCAGCACGATACAAATGTGAAAACATCAGAAAAAAATAGAGCTCTTCTCTTCGCTCCTCTTGGAGATCTCCTCGGCAAAATATTATTCACAAAAAAACCCCACAGAAACGCACAAAAAGATTTCAAATGAAACAACTTTCAAATACAACAACATAACAAACAAAATAACACTACTTCAACCAGCTCATACTTAAAAAAACTACAAAGAGTGTTTGTGTCTGCAGTGTAAAGTTCGGCTAATCGAGGAATGACAATGATTGTTTTGAGCTTCCAAAAAAGCAAGTAAACAATAAATACAAACAATGTGCTTCATCCGTATCGACATATTTACACAAGTCTTTGGCTTATGGTCATCATCTGCTACCAAAAAAATGAGAGAAAAAGTAACAGTAATAAAAAATCTGAATAAAAACAATAATAAAAACACAGTAAGCCAGCCATTCTAGCGGAATACAGAGTCTTTTTGAGCCAAAGTGACGCGCTCTCCATCGGCGAATAAACATGTTTGCTTTTTTCCTTTCAGAACAATGTCCATTTACACAAATACGAATATATATATGCTGATTAACAGGAACAGTGAGAGACACAGAGAAATAAAGAGCGTCTTCCGCATGCAACAGCTCGCTTTAAATGGCTGCACAGAAATGACTAGAAGAACTCAAATGTTTTTAAAAAATGAAATCAAAGAAAGCTGATAAAACACAGAGTCGAGCGGGTGACGGTCAGGGCGGACGCAGAGATCTCACACTGTGTGTTTCTTTGACTGACACCAGATCAGCTCAGACTCCATTATGAGGTCTCTATGAACTCCAGCGCCAGATCATAGCAGAAGCGGTACTGCTCCTGTAACACAACAACACAACAGCAATCAAATAAGTGCTTTTTAATAATAATAATAATAATAATTCCTTTTCTAGACACTCAAAGCGCTTTACATAATAAGGGGGAATCCCTCATCCACCACCAGTGTGCAGCATCCACCTGGATGACACGACGGCAGCCATATTGCACATGTACCACACACCAGCTGATTGGTAGAGAGGTGACAGAGTGATGAAGCCAATTGGTATGGGGAGGGTTAGGAGGCCATGATAGACAGGGGCCAATGGGCAGATTTGGCCAGGATGCCAGGGTTAAACCCCTACTCTTTTTCGAAGGACATCCTAGGATTTTTAACGACCTTGGTTTAACGTCTCATCCGAAAGATGGTGCTCACTGAGCAGTATAGAGTCCCTGTCACTATACTGGGGCATTAGGACCCACATTATTTCTTTTGCCATGATGACTTCATCATATTTTCTTATTGTGCAAGATACTAGTATTCAGTTTAAAGGGCACCTATTATGCAAAACTCACTTTTATGCAGGGTTTAAACAGTTGTGTGTCAGCAGTGTGTGAATATAAGCAGCCTCTAATGGTAAACATTCATTAATTGTATGTTTTATAATCTGACTTGATTAAAACACACTGCAGAAACACTTTGATTGACATTCTCCCTTTATACATGTCATCACAGGGGGAAAGCCCCACCCACTAGTGACCATCTCTCCCTTATTAGCATAAACAGCCCTGAGTGAGAAGTAGCAGTCCACTTTTAGAGTTTTAATCTGCCACTATGCTGGCACACAGGCCTTTGTAGCTCCGCCCTCTTTTGAAAAGAGCACAATCTCATTTGAATTTAAAGCGACAGTCATCTTAATTAGGATCAAAACCTAAAAGGGTCCGTTTCAGAGAGTTATAAAACTTTATTTGTGTAGTGTTTTGAGCTGAAACTTCACACACACACTCTGGGGACATCAGAGACTCATTTTACATCTTGTAAAATTGGCATGATAGGTCTGCTTTAAGATTAAGGTTAATAAGGTTAATTTGTTCTGTAGACAATAAAAAATATCTTAAAGAGGCTATAATCTTAAAAAAATAATCATTTAAATGTATTTTTTATTTTAGCCAAACTAAAAGAATGAAACTTGCTCTTGAAGAAACATATAGGAAATACAGTGAAAATATCAGATCAGTGAAAGCGTTAAGGCTGATTTATACTTTTGGATGGAGCAAGTGTTTACAAGTGTGGAGTCCTGTAAAGGAGCTCAAGATGAAAACTGTTGTTTTGTGTTTACCTTATGATTAAAGTTGTTGCACGTCTGCAAGTTCCCGCCTCTGAATAAGCGAGTTTTAGCTACTTGTACATTAAGGTAGCGTTCAGAAAAAACAAAACACCCAAGAAGAAACTCGACACAGAGGAACATAAACACCTACTGCCAGCTAGTGTTTCAGAAGTGTTATTGCAGAGCAACACAAACAGCATGCAGAAGTATAAATGCATGACTATGCGCAAGGCATCCGCCGTGGGTCACGCCAATCACTCGATGCAGAAGTATAAATCAGCCTTTACATACTATTGTATTTTTGTATTTATATCAATTGTAAAATCTGCTGTGACAAATGCTTAGCAAAAAACAGTTAGATAAAATACATACAGTTGAAGTCAAAATTATTAGCCCCCCTATTTATTCCCCCCCCCCCCCCTTTTTCTGTTTAATGGAGAGCAGATTTTTTTCTCTTCTCTAATAACTGATTTATTTTAGCTTTGCCATGATGACAGTAAATAATATTTGACTAGATATTTTTCAAGACACCTCTATACAGCTTAAAGTGACATTTAAAGGCTTAACTAGGTTAATTAGGTTAACTAGGCAGGTTAGGGTAATTAGGCAAGTTATTGTATAACGATGGTTTGTTCTGTAGACTATCGAAAAAAAAATATAGCCTAAAGGGGCTAATAATTTTGACCTTAAAATGGTGTTTAAAAAATTAAAAACTGCTTTTTTTTCTAGCCGAAATAAAACAAATAAGACTTTCTCCAGAAGAAAAAATATTATCAGACATACTGTGAAAATTTATTAGCTTTTTTTAAACATCATTTGGGAAATATTTAAAAAAGAGAAAAAAATTAAAAGGAGGGCTAATAATTCTGACTTCAACTGTATATAAGATTGCAAAAATGTTTCCTAATCAGCCCTTTTGTTTCTTTTCATAAAAATATCTCAGATATCTTAATTCAGGTTAAATTTGACTCTTTTTTTTCCCACAGAATCATATATAAACTAGACTTATGCAAATTAAATTTACAAAAGTGTTTGATTTTAACAATTATTTAAAACATCAAAATAGACATTTTACTTGCATTTAATATGTTTCTGCGTTCGTGATAATATTAGCTAGCTTGTTCTAAGGAAAAACTCACTTCATTTTGACATTATTTCTATAAAACAAGACGATATATTTTGCTTGTCTAGAAAATGCTTCTTGATTTCAGAAGGTTTCGATATTGGGACTTTTTGTTTAACAAAAGAAAAACTCTAAATAAGAAAAGCATTTTACTGATGTTTGTAACTGATGCACATGTAAATAAAGTGTAAAAGCAGACTGATGTCCTGCTGCTCGTACCGGACTGTCCACCATGTTGGGTTTGCTGTTGCGCAGACTCTTCACCGCATGAAAAACATCCACCACATTCTGACGCTTTATCATCTCACACACAATACTGATGGCACAGAACATCCCACTGCGGCCGCCTCCGTTCCTGCACACACGGAAAGATGAATATATTTAAATATATTACATACAGGTTTCAATATATATACATTAAAGAATATTCAATTACAATATAGCCGAAAACCTTTTAAACCAATAAAAATATCTTCCAATACAAGTCTGAAATTATAAAACGATGCATTTCAGTCCTAATTAAGAGAGTATATCAAAGGTTAACTAACTGCAGGTAATAAACGTTTAAATTCCAAAATGTAATTTATTTATTCATAAAATGTACAGTTTCACACATTCAGTTCACAGTTAAATACATTACTTTGAGTTAATAAATGTCTTTTTTTATGAACTCTAAAATGCTAAATAAAAAACAATTTATCACTAGGGTTAATGAAGTTTTCAAGTACATTAAAGACTTTATTACTTCAAAAGTCTTTCTATAACTCAAATCTTGAAAGGGTGCATTGTGAAAAGTGCTTCAGAAATAAACACTGGAATGAGTCATGGAAAAATATGATGACAAACTTGGTACACGCGTGAAAGCGAAAGATTGAAGCAGTGTACTGACGCTGTGACATTTTACCTGATAGATTCAAAAGACCGAAGAGTCGTTAGATAGAGACGAGATTAATTAAATATCATGTTTAACAACTATAGTGAGACGTGATCCAGCGGTACATCATTGATAAACTGTCTGACGTGCACTGCTCTCTGGGGTTTCTGCTGGAGCTCATAGTCAGACACACGCATAGCTTTTACTGCAGCGCATGACTGAGTGTTTGTGTGTGTGTGTGGTCATGTGACGTGCGTTTTCAGCGGTATAGTGTGGAAGGAGAGCTTTTCAGAAATGCTAGATGAAATGCCAGTGTGGACGTGGATCGTTTTTACTCTAAAATGCCATTTTAAAACTAAGATGTTTTAGTGTAAACGGGGCTTAAGTGTGTATTTTTCATGAGCGGGACGCTGCTGTGATGAGGGTGAAGCGGAGGATCGCGATGCCGGTTCAGCATCGTGTTGTCTATCAGCCATCGGCAATGGATGATGGCATCGTCTATCAACCCAACCCTACTGTGAACCTCACATACAGTTCAAGACAAAATTATTATCCTTTCTGTGAAAATGTCATTCTTTTTCTTTAGTTTTAATAACTCATTTCTAATAACTCATTTATTTTGTCCTTGCCATGATGACAGAACATATTATGTTACTAGTTACTTTGCAAGATACTAGTATTCAGCTTAAAAAGCAATTAAAAGGCTTATCTAGGTTAATTAGGTTAACTAGGAAAGTCATTGGACAACAGTGGTTAAAAATAATACCAAATATTTTCTTAGGGGGGATAATAATGCTGAGCACAGCAGATTTTATTAAAAAAAAAATTATTTCAGACAAATGAAAAAACAATTTTAACCAAATAGAGAATAGAAGGGGACCAAGCACAGATCTCTGAGGTACCCCGTGACCAGCTTGAGATATCTTTCTGCCCGTGAGGCAAACATTTTCTCCAGAAGAAAAAAATACAATAGGAAATACTGTGGAACAAGTTCCCTCTTAAACATCACTATTTGAGAAAGAGCAGAATTGTCCCATGAGGGCTGCCGCATTGGTCTTCAGCTGCGCAGGTTTGTACTCACAGGCAGTGTATGATGGTGCGTCCGTCTCCTTCTTCACACTCCTCCTGCCATTTGTCCACCTGCAGGATCAGTTTGAGGAAGGAGCGCTTGGAGGCGGGAACCTCCCTATGCCCCGCCCACCCCAAATACTGGAACTGCCGGACCATCAGGTATCCTTCCTGAGGCTTAAACACACACACACGTATATGAATATAAGAATACACTTCTGACCAAGACACGTGTCCCGGCTGAAACTCACCCTGGTCAGGTTGCATATCCTGAAAAGACGACTGATGACGTCGCAGTCCATGGAGCAGGATATGCAGTCCACTTGGACAGGGCCGTATCGGAGCATTCCCTCCTCGGGCCAGTACTGTGGACACCCCTGCACACAGCAAAGACATCTGCATCACCAGCTGAAGCTTCACACAGACTCCTAAAAATGGTACCATCTTGTTTCCACTGAGGAGTATGGTTCATTATAATATAGAATAGGGCTGAGCGATGTGATCTCATATCCTGATAACGATATATATTATGATATTGTATCTTTTCTGTAAATTAAATCAATAATTTAAATATATGAACACATTTACCACATGGAAAGGACGATATATGAAATGTCAGACTTTTTATTTTGTCCAGTAGTTGATATATAACATTATATGGCTCAGCCCTATCACAGTACAGTATCAGTTGGTATGGATGAAGCCTAATTTACTCTTCTGCATTGAGCGATTGCCGTAGCCCACAGCACATTCACTGGGCGAAGCCAATGTTGTTGTGAGCTTTTATACTTCTGTGTTTTGTCTGTGTTGCACTGCAATAATCCTTCTGAAATGTTAGTAAGCAGTGGGGTTTCAATGTTCCACTGTGTCGAGTTTCTGTGCTGGTGTTTTGAGTACACCGAAAATGTGTGATATGCTACAGTACACTACCTGACAAAAGTCATGTCACCTATCCAAGTTTTAAGAAGACAAATAATTACTTGACTTTTAGTTGATCATTTGGTATCAGAAGTGTCTTATATGAAAGGCAAAGGCCTCTAGATTACGCTTATTTGACCACAATAAAATATGATCATGGCTTGATCTTGAATGATTTCATTAGGACAGTAAGGTCTGACTTTGCTGAGACAAAAGTCTTGTCACTGCACAGAAATAATGTCCAGTATAGAATATAAAGTCATGATGCAGTGGAAACAGAATGAATATTGTGTCTGACTTTGAGCGTTCTTGCAGGACTCCCAGAGTTCATCAAGATTCTTTGGATTCATCTTCAGTGTCTCCTCCTTCATCTTACCCCGGACATGCTCAATAATGTTCATGTCTGGTGACTGGGCTGGCCAATCCTAGAGCACCTTGACCTTCTTTGCTTTCAGGAGCTTTGATGTGGAGGCTGAAGTATGAGAAGGAGCGCTATCCTGCTGAAGAATTGTCCCTCTCCTGTGGTTTGTAATGTAATGGGCAGCACAAATGTCTTGATACCTCAGGCTGTTGATGTTGATCATCCACTCTGCAGATCTCTCGCACGCCCCCATACTGAATGTAACCCCAAACCATGATTTTCCTTCGCCAAACTTGACTGATTTCTGTAAGAATCTTGGCTCCATGTTAGTTCCAGTAGGTCTTCTGCAGTATTTGTGATGATTGGGATGCAGTTCAACAGATGATTCATCGCTAAAATCTACCTTCTGGCAAGTTATTAGTGAAGTTATTATTTCTTGCTCTTACAACTCGGATCAATGACAAGACT
Organism: Danio kyathit; assembly: GCA_903798195.1. Classification (NCBI taxonomy): domain Eukaryota; kingdom Metazoa; phylum Chordata; class Actinopteri; order Cypriniformes; family Danionidae; genus Danio; species Danio kyathit. The sequence goes on along the minus strand of LR812538.1, from coordinate 4,420,460 downwards.
TTTGTCAGGTTGTGTAGAAGTCGGGACAGAAAGAAGTGGGAACTAGCAAACATTCAACAATAACAACTCATAAAATAAACACAAAACAAATTATTAAATTCAGAGTTCCTCTGCGGGACTCAAGACTGGCTAAACAATCGACTCCACCCACACTCCTCACAGCTACACCATGTCGGCCAATCACAGATCCTGCTCTTTAAATCGTCACGATGTGGCACCATCAAGTGCCCTGTGCAGTCTTTCTTCACAGATGATACCCAAAAATGACCAATCCACCAAGGTCAACCTTGATTCACTGCTGCACCATTGAATGATTAGTGTCGAGGAGTTGTCCTGTGCTCTCGTTCCCCCCTCCTTGTATGTGCAAGTGCTGATTCTCTGTAAAACAATAAGCTTAACTTTGAAATTCAAGTCCTCTGAAGGATTGCTAGTCCGCTAATCAGGGGAACCGGAGCCGAGAACACTTCCCAAAAGAAAACGTCTTTTGAATGGCATCTACGCTCATGTTAGTCTGTCTGTTTCTCCTTATCCCAAGGTTCACATAATGTTGCATCTGGCCAGTATCCCGAGTAGATGCTTGTTATATTCGTTGATGAGTGGTGAGACTGATTCCTGAAAGACAGTGAGAGACGAGTCTCCGCATTGATCCTGTGGGCTAGCCTGAACCCCTGCCGGTGACCTACTCAGACCTGCAGCTTCTCCAAGACGGACACCCATCATGCTCAAGCCCTCTACCGTCTTTTAGACTGCAGCTCTGCCTTTTTACATTTGGCCATAGATAAACTGGTCCCCCAACTGAGCCTGGTTTCTCTCAGGGTTTGTTCTTCACTTTCCTTGGTTTGTGATGTTTTGGTTCTTGCCACTGTCACCTCTGGTCTGCTTGGTTGGAACTGGTAGAGCTGTGCATGGGTGGATCATCCTTCAACTGAGACTTTCATATTAAACTGAACTGAATCTTCAAAACTACACCAGCACTTCTGCACTACTCTCCTGTCTGCCTGATTTGCTGGAATGTTGCACAATCTGAAATATTGTTATAGCTTTTTATTCTCATTTCTTCATTATGTTTGACACAGTCTACATTGCAAAAGTGCTGAAAAATAAAGATGACTTACAGGTATGAGAATGAGACAAGACCATACTAGTGTGTCAAATCGTGTCGACTTCCCCCAATGGGAAAAACATTGCATACGACCTTGTCTTACAGCTAAATTTGTACTGTGTACCATACCTGCTAACACTCCTGTTTTTCCCGGGAGTCTGCCGTATTTCAGACCCATCTCCCGCCACCCTCCCATTTTGTTATTTCTCTCGGAAAACTCCTGTAATTGCACCCCACCCAACCCACCGGTCTTTAGCTTTTTGGTACAGTCTGTAACACCCCTGGGTTGCCAACCTTAGTATATTTACTAAGTACAGTACAGTTACTAACCCGGTTCTCAGCTTTGTTATTCAGACACCCTACCCCCGACACCAACCATACCCACCCCCCCGGTCTCCCGAATTTTCAGAGACAAATGTTGGCAGGTATGCTGTGTACACTCGGCTGGACATAAAAAGAGCATCAGCAAGGGTAAATCATTTAACTGTAATTTTCACACAATTTTGTAAAAAAACAAACTAGTCTACCAAATCTAGGGAACAAATGTTTACCATGTGGTTCATGCCCTAATTTCAGTCTCAAAAATCTCCAGAATACTAACTTGTACATAATTGCTGCCTCCATGTTACTGTAGCACAGTTTATTATGAATAACACAGTTTAATCAGGCAGTAATATGCAATGAAATCTATATATAACTGAAAAAGTTATGTCAAAATTATGCCAAAACTTTTCCAGAAACCAAAGCAACAACGGTTTGTTTCTGCAATTGACAGTGCAATCTTTGAACTCTCATTATTAGAACCAACATTTATTCAGAGACACTTGATTTTTTTTAACCTCACCTGAGCCAAATCGATCTCGTTCAGCATGACGATGGAGGTGCATCCGTAATCGTACACCAGCCTCCAGAAGTCCTTGACGGTGTTGGGTAATGGGTGCTGGGTCACGATGAAGGCGGCCGGCTGCCTGTAGCTCTGCATAACACACAATACAATGACCTTCCAGCACACAGATCCGCTTTATGACACTCACACACAACCAAGACGAAGATGGAGCCGTTGTCAGGATGGTTGATGTATCGATGTGTGTATGATCATGCAAAGAACACAGTGAGCATGAGAGAATAATGATGTGTGTCTTTTTATTCTGTTTGTGTGTTTATAAAGTGTGATAAATGTATTCGCGATTAAATGCATTCGTTTTTCTTTGCATGCTGTAGCAAACCCAAAATTGAGAAAGGTTGAATGGAAAGTGCTGACATACCACTAAAGCCACGAAACAAATCCAGTCTAACAGAGGCAGAACTGAATCAGAAATTACCTGGTACTCTTCTGACGGCTTGGTTAAAAAAAGTCCAAGAGTTTGTGAAGCGTACGAGGAAGCCATTTCAAAGTTATCCTCTAAAAATCACAACTTTCTGAGTGCATCTATCAGTGATTCTGGCTGCTGGAGCTCCATCTCCCAGTGTCAGAGGTCAGAATGGACACGCTCACAGATGTACAGAGCTCTAATTAATCACATTCATTGCCGTATCTGATGGACCACTAGGAGATGGAAATCCGTGGCTCAGCATATCAACAAATGCACTCTCAGATTAGAAACTGAGAATCTGCTCGCCCTCATATCACACCAAATCTGACTTTCTTTCCTCCATGGCAGACATAAGGAGAGATTACTGGAGGAATCTGTAGGCAGCTGTTTTCCGTTTACCAAAATCAAGAGTAGTGACGCTGCAAACACCTTAAAGACACCCAGGAATGAATATTCTTTCAACAATTACTCAAGCCCCAAGAGTTTTTTCTTCTTCTGTCGAACAAAAATTAAGATATACTGAAAAAAAAAAACAGCCATTGACTTCCATTCCACTATGAGTGTCAGTGGCTGCCTTATTCAGAATATCTATACGAATGAAACACATAAAATGATTTAGAACCACTTGAGTCTGAATAATTTTTACTTTCATTTTTGGGTGAATATACCTTAAACTCTAGTTCATATGACTCATGGTGCTTACATGAGGATTACATTTGAACCCATATGCATCATTTGTGCAGAAGACGGTTTAAAGTGTGTGTTCCATGGACTACTGTTACAGTGGTTTTTGCACTTTTTAGGAGCACGACATTGACTTTGTTGTGTGCAAGTGAACACTGCTAAACAACCTCCAAATGTGTTCCACAGTAAGAAAGAAAGAAAAACATTCAGTTTTGGATCGACTTGAGGGTGAGAGAAATGATGACAGAATGTTCACAATTTTGCTGAAATTCAACATTTTTAGAGCAAGAGATTCACAGTTACACTTACCTTACCATTACCAGTTTTGGTATCAAAATACGTTGGACTTTATTCTTTTTTGAAAACCCAAATGAATTTGAAAAAGATCAATTTATGACCATATAGAGCCATCAAGAAGAAATAATTCATTTACTTTACAGAAAGAAGCTACAGTCTCATTTCCTCTGAGCGATATAGTACAGTACAGCATGATTCTGTATGGGTTACTCTGAAAAAGTTTACCCTTACTTAGTAGGCGTGGTGAACGTCAGAAGGTTTCAATCATTCTTTTGCCAAGATGTAAGCTCACGGATCATGACTTTTGCATGCTTAAGGTCATTATTTAAAATGTAGGTGTGCAACACTGTTCACAAACAGAGAGAGGAAGTGGCACCCATTGCACTTTCCTCACAGTATTAAAAGCACGACACACCAAGCTGATCTTAAAGAATTTTTGCAGTGATGAAAACCGACTATGTTGTTATCTTGCATTGGGTGCATCTGGTCCTGCCTAGACCAAAAAGTGTTCTGCACCTGTACATTCACACCTGCAGGGGGCAGTAACTGTGTTGTGGCACCACAAAGGGAAACCAGAACTAGTGCTGCACACATACAAAGTGTAAATAAAGCAGTGCTAACGTACCATTTTCACAGCACATCTTGCTCACCACAGAGGGATTGACTTGTGTAAAGGTGTCTGATAATCCATATATCCGTTTGCATATATTTAAAAAATGCGACAAAATGGCAGCATGAATTTTGGTGTTCCTTCCTGACTTGCATCTTTTACTTAGTTTAGTCTCTTCATTCTTTGTTCTCATGCTCTGATTCGTAGCCAATCTGATTTTTCATTTACCAAAGGCCAATTCTTACTAATTCTTAGTGTTGCCAAGGTCGCAGTTTTCTACACAACTAGGCTCTTTAGCATTTTTTGGACTGCTTTAATAATGTGCTACGGCTATCAAAATGTTTCTTTCTTGAGGATACAAAATGAAAACTGAATCTGGCAACCCAAAGAGCACTGCATGCAATTGAGTAAAACTGTAACAAAATAAATGAACAGAATGTCAGTTATGCCCACATCTGAGCTGAAAAGGGGGTTGGGAAAAAGAAATATATATTTTTAATTATTTTTGTCTGTTTTTTTTTATTAAACAATTGTATTTCTATTGCTTAAAGGTGCCTATTAACTGAACTTCTTCTGTTGAGTGTGATATGCTTTGCATACTAATGAAGCATTTTTGCAAAAGTAGATGAAGCTGATAGAAATGCAAAGGCCTGATTGTCTAAAATTACCTTGAGATCTGCAGCTAAACTTCCTGTCAGCAGAAATGTAGAAGTCTTATGCTTTTAATGTTGTGCAGAGAATTCGTAGAAAAAGAGGACGTATGTATGGATGTGGCCAATGAAGGACTGGAGAATGATTGACAAGTGACGAATTACACTAAATATATCAGCTGCCTATATAAGTTGAGGTCAGGACATGAAGTGGTTGCGCACCTCCTGAATGTAACTTTTGCTTTGCATTGAAGATAACAGAATTCTGTGAATCAAATGATTCATTTGTATCCAATAGATTACTAAGATGTTTGACATTGAAGAAAAACCTCTCCTGACCCTTTTTTATTGAACACGCATTGGAATTAATTAAATATTCAAACATAAGGTACTTTAAAGTAATGTTTGTTGTGTAGAACGTCACTCAGTACATTAATTAATATACTGTATCTATAGGTAGGCATATATGTATCAAACAATATCAGAGAAGATGTGATAATCTTTCCCTTTGTAGAAACCAGAATAAAAAAATAAATCGGCTACTTGTCAGTCGGCTGGAATATTTTCTTGAATCTGGCAACCCAGCCGATTCTACATGCTGAGTTAAAATGAGTGAGTCCAGCTCCTCCTCTTACTGCCATACTGTTGTATTAGGTACTCTTATGAAAGGGTTCCAGAAAAGAGGTACGGAGCAGTTAACTATTTTGCTACCTCTGACTGTTGAAATGTAAATAAATGCATACTGTACTATACCGTACCGCTCAGTGGAGATGAGACATGATGAAATTAACTCAAGACAGATAATCGCACACATATCAAACAGACTGATGGGACACCACCACCAGGTTGTGTGTCTGATGATAGTTTAGCTTTTAAAGTGGCTCACGCTAACATATGTCCCGTTCACAGGACTTGCCACCTGGATTTGTCTCTAGCTTTCTGCCTCTCCGTTCCAAAACCCACTGAGTGATTTGACTATTTACTGTCCACACTGACAGCTGCCCTCTGAAGCAAAAGGCTTACTCACTAATAACTACAGCGTTCAAAAACAAGAGGCCACAGAGTTTGATGTTAGCATGTTGCTAAGCCAACAGAACCATGCTTTAGCAAGAATTCGCAATCCACAGCACAAATACTGGAGTCGGATAATCCATTTTTAATGACTCGGAGCTGCTGCTGTTAAGATGTGCTCTCAGTATAGAAGATATATGTGAAACTGCCTTACAAAACCAGTCATAAGGGTCCATTTCGAGAAATGGGGATTTACTCATCATCTGAAAGCTGAATAAATAATCGTTTCACATATGTATGGTCTATTAGGACAATATTTGACTGAGATCCAGCTATATGGTAAATCTGGAATCTGAGGGTGCAAAAAAATCTAAATATTGAGAAAATCACATTTAAAGTTGCATATTACACAATGAAAATGACATTTTGATATATTTACAGTAAGAAACTCATAAAATGTCTTAATGGACTTTACTATTTACTATAATAACTTTTGCCATTAAAGAAAAATCAATTATTTTGACAGTGTATGGTTGGCTATTGCCACAAATATATCCATGTAACTTGGTTTTGTGCTCCAGGATCACATATATGCTTATTTAACCCTACACTTTATAATACAGGTGCACTAATGTGCATTAATGCTGAACTAATGCACAGATAACCATGAGTTAATGTATGAAACATAAAGAACTGAACCATTTATTAATGATTACTGCATCAGCAACAAATTAAGTCATATTTTAATCACCACAACAGTCAAACCTAAAACTCAGAATTACAGTAGTTAATACCACAGCATGCTGTAGCCTTCATTAACAAACAATTGAACATATACTAAATTATATACAATATAATACATTTGATGATACTTTGGTTCAAAAACACTACAGTATTTACTATTAATTACTACAGTACTTTTTTTCATGTGGCAATGTACTTCAACTTCCAGTTGTCTGCTTCAGTTAATCATTGGCTAATAATTTGCAAGGGTATCAATGGTATGTCTTTAGGTACAGGATTTGTTAAGCGATATGGGTCATATTTATTTTAAAGGTCCTGTGAGATTAAAATAACATTTTTGGTATTAGTAACAGTATGCTAGTCTTAAGGATGCCTATAATCTAGTGTGCTCCAAAAACAGTGACAAAATTCACATTTAGAAGAAATAAACCTGATATAAACATCCAAATCTTGCAGTTTGTCACTTCTGCCTAAATGGATCAAGGATTTTTTTGCCGTCACCTTCTGAAATGCCCCCCATTGGCTCGATGCACTTGAGCTCAACTACTCTTTGTGTGGAAAACTAAACACTACTGGCTGTTTTTGAAAAGGGGAGGAGCTACTATATGTCCCACCCTCTTCATGTTTCAGTTGAGAATCAACCATCCAATAAAAATGCACATTTTAAAGCACTTTAAGGTATAATCCTCGCTATTAGTAAACAATATACTATGACCCTCAGCTCAGTAATCTCCTAATTAGCTGCTTATTAATAGTTGTTGAGCTAGAAGATGGGTTTGGGTATTGGGTAGGGTTACAGATGTAGAATAAATCATGCAGAATATGTGCTTAATAAACAGCCAGAATCTTAATAACAGGCAGGTAAAGAGCCACTAGAGATTGGTACGGATTTTTAACGAGTTAGTAAGTCCTGTGTTATAACCTCATGATCATCTGTGCATTAGTGAGGCATCATTAATTGTGCATTAGTGCCGCTGTTTTGTAAAGCACAGTGTAATGTTAGTGTGTAAGAGGGCAGTGGCCATCTCTTCAGCAGGTTTTGGAAACAGATCATTGCTCTGGCATACAGGAGACGTACAGTACGGCGAGGCCTGCAGGTCAGGTATACTTACATCCATGAGCGCGGCGTTGATGTAGTTGCTGCTCTCTCCGTCGATGGTGATGAGGAAGGGCAGGCAGCGGTCCGGCGGCAGGTTGTCCATGAAGCGGTTCTTGTCGTGATTTCGGGGAAGCAGAGCAATACTGCAGTCTTCAGGCTGAGGCTGAGGAGTCACTGAGTTCAGCGTCTGCACGGGACATACAGGACATCAGCATACACATAACAGCAGACTCACAGTGGGGGGAATAAGTATTTAACATGTCACCATTTTTCTCAGAAAACATATTTCTAAAGGCGCCGTTGACTCGACATTTTCCCCAGATCCATAGAAATCCATATATGCAAAGAAAACAAATCTAATTAGTCTACAAATGAAGTTATGTGTAATCAAATGAAATGACACAGGAAAAAAGTATTGAACACATAAAGAAAGGAAGGTGTAGATCAGCAGTGAAAGCCCAGACAGCAGCTGAAATCTCTCAATTCAATTCAATTCATCTTTATTTGTATAGCGCTTATACAATGTAGATTGTGTCAAAGCAGCTTCACATGGAAGATTATAGTGAATTGAAACAGTGTCAGTTCAGTTTTCAGAGATTAAGTTCAGTTCCGTTTAGCTCAGTTCAGTGTGGGTTAATCACTACTGAGAGTCCAAACACTGAAGAGCAAATCCATCGATGCGCAGCTCTACAGATCCCGAACCATGCAAGCCAGTGGCGACAGCGGCGAGGAAAAAAACTTCACGAATTGGCGAAAGCGAAGATTTAAAAAACCTCGAGAGAAACCAGGCTCAGTTGGGCACGACCATTTCCCCTATGGCCAAACGTCTTGTGCAGAGCTGCAGTCTAATCTACTAATCTCTCAGTAGAAACCCTCTGCCCTTCCTCAGTGTAAATGAATATCAGCTGCTTCAGTCCAACATCTACATTAGCAGGAGGATGAAGATGAAACCTTATCTTTTGAAACCTTTTCTTGACATATTCTTTCAAATAACAGCTGATAGGAACTTTATTGGCTCAAGATTTCAAGAATTCTTTTTTTTAAATGTTCATTACTCTGTTGTGCAAAATGCTGTTTACTTTTTATTGCATTATTTTTGATTTTTATGGTCCTAAACACACTTGTTTAATTGTTTACTGTTACTCCTAGTCATTTACCCCATAGGCAAATGAACCAGACGTCCTAGGGTGCTTTCACACCTGTTTTCACAGATTGTTTTGTTCTGAAACAGAGATTAAAATTGTTACATTGTTGCTCTTTGTTCTTGGTGTGGTTCGTTTTCACACAGCAAAGTTTCTAAACAGACCAGAGAGTCCCGCTCAGCTGTCATGTGTCCTTATTTAAATATATGAAGATGAGCAATAAGACATTATAAGCAAAAAGGTATGCTGTAATTTTAAATGGTGACATCCACAGACATTGTCATCAGAGGTAAGACTTTCTCATACATACCCGTTGACTCGAATTATGCGTTATAGGCTTTACATTATAAAGAGAAATAACAGATGAACCAGGACTGCTGTTCGGTCAATTTTCCTAACGGATAAACAGCTCTCGTTAGTAGTTCAGCATGCTTTCACTTTCGTATTCGACATGAAATGCAAATTTACCAGTAGGAATGTTAGCCAGCCTACTCAATTCGCTCTTCATAGCCATATATGCCTATTACATATACATAATACACGTTTCAATTGAGACGAGACCAGCTCACTCAGATGATTATTTTGGCGCAGAACAGAGCATGACTGCTGTATTCACATATGCCAAATGAACCGCAGTAAGAAGGCAAACACGCCAGAATCCGAAACAAAAGGCTAAGTGTGAAAGCACCTTAATACAATCGCAGAAAAGATAATTTGTTGTGATAACAATATCAATGGTGATAACTCATACGTATTAGAGTCAAAGTTTTTAGAGTAAAGTTTTATATATTTATTAATTTTTAGAACACAATAAACAAAGGATTGTGGCAATATATGGTTTATTTATGCTCTTCAATCCATCCTGGGAATCTTTATAAGAACAATGGGTTATACTTTATTTTAGGCTGTCCTTGTTACAGTGTAACTCTTCATTTAACTACTGAGTAATATCAATTAACTATATGATTAGAGTCAGGATGAGGATTAGGTTTTGGGTTAGTTGCATCTAATTATGCATAATTAATTGTTATTACTAGAATAAGTCCACAGAACATGTGTAACAAGACCAAATAAAATATATTTACAAAGCAATGCTAATCGATTATTCCTCATTCTGTGATATGAAACCAAAAGAAGTGCTTTCAGACACTCGACTGATGTTATGAAGTGAATATAGAGTGAAAATACGTCAGTAAATGTGTTTATAAACAGGCTCAAGCACATGTCAAACTGTATCACATACAGTCACTTTTATGTGTAGTGCTGGAGTACATTTATTCACGGCACAGACCAACTGAAGGTTTTGTGCTTTTTATTACAGGAAGACAGGGAATATCTCAATCTGTATATTGTAAATGATAAGGTATAATCACCATTCTCTACACAAGGCTCAGAACAAAATAAAACAAAAACATAAACAAAACTCTGACTATAAATAAGGAGTGTTTTGGTTAGGTTTGTTCTGTGAGCAAATTATAGAGCTGTTTTAGAAACCATATATGAAAAATAGTTTCCTAACATTGTACAATTTTACTTCAGTACAGTGTAGTAGAAATAACACTGTTTAATTACGCAGATAGATTTATTCAGTAGAAAAACACAAGGATAAAGCGCATGCTTCTGTACCTGGAACTCGTCTTTGAGGTGCGAGGAGTTGCTCTGCGAGTCGATGCGGATCATGTCGTAATACGCAGCTTTAAACTCACACACAGGGATGGCCGTCTCGCCACACAAACACGCCTCCAGGATGGCATCGTGGATGAAAATATACTGTTCCTACAGGAGGGAAAGCGAGGTTTGTCTTTCATGCAGATACTTACACTGATCACACTTTACTATAAAGTAAATAAAAACCATTAGTTCATGTTTCTCCACTGCAAAAATACTTTTCTTACATAGAGTTTTTGCTTTAGCTCTAGTTCAAATATCTAGAATTCCTAAATCAAGAAGCATTTTCTAGACAATTAAAAATGTTGTCTTTTTAAAGGAAATAATAAGTCAAAATGAAGTGAGTTTTTCTTTAAAACAAGCTAAATAAACTGCAAATGGGGTAAGCAAAATAATCTTGCTTTTGCTTTGAAATTTAATTAATTTGCTTACCCCATTGGTAGATTATGTGCTTGTTTTAAAGAAAAACTCACTCAAAAAATGAAAAATGATCTCAATTTTGACTTATTATTTTTGAAAACAAGACAATACTTTTTCCTCATCATTGAAGCATGGAAAATACGTCTTGATTTAAAAAGTTTTAGACATTTGGACTATCAAATAAATCAAAATCTCTAAGAAAGAAAAGCATTTTTTGCAGTGTTAATCTATTTACTAAGGTGAACTAATCATGGATAATTCTTGTATGAGATTTATTAATCCTAGTGAATGTTAATTTACTGATGCATTAGTAAAATCCAAAGTTGTGCCTGTAAAATAAGGAATAAAGTACATCCAGCCGGTGGTTATCACAGAACAAATGTTTTAGCGTAAATGGAATGGAATTTTTCCATATCAATTTTAACAGCAGTGGTGCCTTCATACAAATACAGTCTTGTGAAAAGGTTAGCACATGTTTTTGAACTTCATAGTTTTCTGTATCAGGACTTGACCTTGGCAGGTCTAAAAATATGTAAGATAAAGCCTCATATACTTTATTTCTCAATGAAAAATAAAGTCAAGATAGAAAAGCAACTAAGCAAAGCCAAAGATTTACATTTGAATAATAAAACGTATATCATTTGAGTAGAGCCCTTCCTAAAAGTGAAAATAGACCAAAATACTTTTGAACTCATTTACTCGTGATTATGTCTTATGTGATGATTTAAAGTGGTTCGATATTTTATATTTACTTACAGTTTCGCACATTCTATCATCAAGTTTGTTTTCCACAGCTCACAACCTTTGCGTGAGAAGTGGTGTACACACTTTTCCACCCCCGTTTTGTGTGTACGCCACGTTTATAAATGAGACCCCAGATCATTTTTATGTCTTGATATGGAACAATTAAAATTTTAAAGAGCATCCAAACTTTTTCACATGACTGTACATTTAACTGTGAGAAAAAGATCAGATTCAGAAGGCTACACACACACACACACCTCAGTCTGAACCATATTGATTCGTCTGGAGCGCAGAGCTTTGACGCAGTTATAGATGTCCACCACTCCTTCTCTCTCAGCCATGTCCAGCATGATGTCAATTACGATGTAACATCCGGTCCGTCCGGCTCCGGCACTGAAACACACGCAAACACAAAATAAATCAAACACAGAATAAAAGATGTGATGAAGTGTGTATGTGTGTGAGAGACAGTGAGTTTACTTCGCTTTAAACCCTCTCACACATCTGAGCTGTACTTAAATATTCATAAGTGGACAAGAATGTGATCTGGAGACACTTCATTATAAGTCCACTGCATTATAAAGCCTTTAATGTGCAAACTGTCAGACACCGTCTGGAGAGATGGAGAGATTTATAATCTTATTAATACATATTTAATGTCATTAACATTATTAATCTACACTACCTAACAAAAGTCTTGTCATGGATCTCAGCTGTAAAAGCAACAAATAATAACTTGACTTCTAGTTAATCATTTGTAAAAGTGGCAGAAGGTGGATTTTTCCCATGAATCATCTGTTGATCTGCATCCCAATCATCACAAATACTGCAGAAGACCTACTGGAACCAGCGTGGAGCCAAAATTCTCACAGATATCAGTCAAGTTTGGTGAAGGAAAAATCCTGGTTTGGGGTTACATTCAGTATGGGGGCGTGTGAGAGATCTGCAGTGTGGATGATCAACATCAACAGCCTGAGGTATCAAGACATTTGTGCTGCCCATTACATTACAAACCACAGGAGAGGGCAAATTCTTTAGCAGGATAGCGCTCCTTCTCATACTTCAGCCTCCACATCAAAGTTCCTAAAAGCAAAGAAGGTCAAGGTGCTTCAGGATTGGCCAGCCCAGTCATCAGATATGAACATTATTGAGCATGTCTGGGGTAAGATGAAGGAGGAGGCATTGAAGATGATTCTAAAGAATCCTGATGAGCTCTGGGAGTCCTGCAAGAACGCTTTCTTTGCCATTCCAGATGACTTTATTAATAAGTGATTTGAGTCATTGCAGAGATGTATGATGCAGTCCTCCAAGCTCATGATGGAGTCAGACACAATATTCATTCTGTTTCCACTGCAGCATGACTTTATATTCTATACTGGACATTATTTCTGTTCAGTGACAAGACTTTTGTCTAAGCAAAGTCAGACCTTTCTGTCCTAATGAAATCATTCAAGATCAAGGCATGATCATATTTTATTTTAGTCAAATAAGCGTCATCTAGAGGCCTTTACCTTTCATATAAGCCACTTCTGATACCAAATGATCAACTAGAAGTTATTATTTGTGTTCCTAAAAGTTGAATAAATGACAAAACTTTTGTAAGGTAGTGTACTTGCTGAGTGGCTCATGTTGCTAATTTGCATTGAGTAATAGTTCTAACGGTCATGATTAAAATGTATGTTTGCTAGTTATTGTATTATCCAGATCTGAGGTAAACTATCTGCTGCTGCTTTCAGCATGGCCATAAATATCATGCAAACTGGTGTTAAACTCATTTATCTTCACTTATAGAATAATCAGTAGATGAGGTCATCATTGTCATAGTGCTTTCTGCTGTTGTTCAGTCACAACATCACAGAAATAGAGCATTATCATCATGGATGGAAAGAGCAAAAATGTGCTTTAATTAGGGCTGAACAATATATTGTTTGAGTATCGATATCGTAATGTGCGTATCTGCAATAGTCACATCGCATGCATTAGATTATTTATTAAAGATAATGATATTATTAAATGTTATTTATAGAATGACCACCATGTTTGATTGTTCAATTACTGTACTTGAATACTGTTACACTCTCCAGAAAACTATAAAGCACTATGTAACTTTTATTTTGGATCTGTCGTATTTATAAATGCTCGTAATTTATTATATTTTATACAGATGCACTGCATAGAAAAAGACTTGATCAGCTCTGTTTATCTAAATTTACGAAAGCTATTCGACTTATCTAGTTAACTTATAGTGAGGGCTGCACGATATTGGAGAAACCTGATATTGCGATAATTTATTTTTCTGCGCTAAATATTACGATATGAATACAGTTTCACGAGATGGTTTGAATAGTGCTATTTGAGGGTTTTCTGAGGAGTCTAACAGTATTCAGGTACAGAATCTGAATAATCACAATGCAAATACAATGCTTTTCTTACTTGTTTTGTCTCATTTCCAGACAAAATATCAAAAAAATCTTAGAGCAAGTAAAAATATTGTTTAGTAATCACCGTCAGAAGTCAAAATGAAGAGTTTTTCCTTAAAACAAGCTCAATTATCTGCCAGTGGGGTAAGTGAAATAATCTTGTGTTCACTTCAAAATGTAGATATTTGGACTAGAAACAAGACAAATATTCGAAGTAAAATTTTATTTTGTATAAATCATATAAATTCTGTGAAAATAAAGTGATTAAATACATTCTGTGGGTCCTATACTCTCAGAAAGAATTGTACAATGTTGTACCAAAGAAGGTACAAACCCTTGTCCCTGGGGCAGCACCTTTTTATGGAACAGAATTGTACCTTAAGACAAAGAAACACATTTGTACCATTGCAGTTTGTACCTTTAAGGACATGATTTGTACCATGGGAAACCAAAATGTACCTTTGGTTTTTAAAACCTGCAGATACAATATTGTACCTTCATCAAATGTACAAATCTGATCCATGAAGGCACCACTACAGTGACAAGACACTTTGTACCTCAACAGTGTCAAATGTGTTCCTTCAAGAACTATTTAAAGGCATTTTGCTTTACCCAAAAAGCCTCAATTTATTTTCAGTAAACATAAAACATCAAATACATTTTTAAACAATGTTTTTAAAACAAGTAAATGCAGCTTTTCCATTTATAATAAAGAATAAAAAACACTTTAGCATCAATCAAAAGATCTATTTTTTGCTAATCATTTCACAACACTTTTCACAAAAATGTTACAGAAACACATTCTCCAATCTACAATATAAAACTGTTTTCCTCCAATGTTCACACAAAACTGAATAAGGTGCGAATATCAATAATGAAACTGTATTTATCAGAAAATGTTTATTAAAAATGCCTTAAATGTTTAGTTTATTATACCTACTGTTTTGTTTTACTAGTTGTTTTGTATTATAGAACTTAATAATTAATGTTTGAGTTTCTTTAAAAATATGCTTTAAATGATGATTCATGTTTTAATATGGAAATTATATTTCATATCATATTTATTTTCATAGATTTTGTAAAAAGAAGGAGTTGTCCAACACTTGTGTACCTTCATTTCAATTGTACTATAAAAAGTAGAGAGCAGTATCATGAGCGGTCTTTTCAGTACCATATAAGGTACAACTTTTACAAAGATACAAAACTGTTCCTTAAGGAACATTATTTGTACCACCGTGTACCTTTTTTTTTGAGAGTGTAGTCAACTATAAATCAGACTCAATATTGCATACCTTTGTGATGTGACTATTGCGGATGCACACATTGTGATATCGATGCTAAAACTATATCGCAATGTCAGATTTTTCCAATATCATGCAGCCCTAGTTTTAATATGTAAAAGATGGCTTTATATGACACATACATCATACACTGAAAAAAGGCTTTTTGATTTGTGATTTTGTATCCTATATCTAGTGCAAATATCAAAAAATTATTAAATCAAGAAGCATTTTCTAGACAAGCAAAACATAGTGACTTGTTTTCAGAAATAATACCAAAATGAAGCGAGTTTTTCTTTAAAACAAGCTAAATAATCTGCCAATAGGGTAAGGAAATGGTCTTTTATTTTTTCTTTTGACATAAGTTTGAAACCGCCGACATGTCTATAGCAGAATAAGACAAACCCAATGGAAGTCAGAGGATGTTTTCTTTTGTGTTCAACAGAAACTCAAACAGGTTTGGAAGAAGTGAAGGATGAAGAAATGAGGACAGAACACACATTTCTGGGGTTACTTAAGTTGACCATTAGGTATTTTTTTTAACTTTGGATTCCCTTAACCTTATAACTAAGCGCTTTCTTAATTTAAAGGGACAGTTCACCCAAAACGAAAATTCTGCCATCATTTACTGACCCTTCACTTGTTCAAATAACCCAGTGAAGAAAACAAATGACTATGGAAGTCAATGGGGGCCAGCAACCAGCATTTCTCAAACGATCTTCTTTTGTGTTCAATAGAAGAAAGAAACAAATAAGGTTTGAGCAATGAAGGATGAGTAAAGGATGACAGATTTTCATTTTTGGGTGAACTGTCCCTTTAGGAGTCTTCCTGCAAGTGGGCACACAGTTTGAGAAGCGCTGGTTTACTTTCAGCTCTTTAAATCAGTCAACTTGCAGTTTTGAGACTCTAAGACAACCGAAAGAACAAAGACGGCGGCAAACAAACACTGTTAACCAGTTGAAAGAAGCAGAAAGCTGCATTATGGGATTGTTTTGCTGCATGCATTGCTGCAGGCGAGACCACATCCTGTTCTCAGGGCACGAGCGGCAGCAGTGTGGCGCTGTACCATGGTGAAATACTCCTCATTTAACACGTCTGGCAGAAGAAAATTGACAGACTGACCAACAGTGTCAGATGTGGACTGCTTGATGTACAGTAGGTAAAACCTGTACAGAGCCAACCGCATATGCTAATGAGCTGTGGCCTTACCCTAAGATCAGAACAGGAAGTGATGTCACTAGCCAATGACAATGCATTCTGCTCTACACCAGCAGACTGTTCTACATCACATCCTCCAGAGTGCACAAGCACCAGAGGCAAACGTCTAGACTGCAGATCTGAGTCTCTGCTGTTCATTAAAGCAGGTCCGACCTCTAAAAAATACGGTGAGCAGGAGGGGACATGTTTGCTTCACGTTGAATAATATGTCGAGTCCATGACTTCTTAAGAATATAAGTCGTATGTTAGTATTACTGTATATTAAATTAATATATAGTATATGTTAGCGATACCAAACGATCAATCACACCACAAATAAATGTTTGTATTTACATAATGTGTGTGTACTCACTGTGTATAAATATTGTGTGTGTGTGTGTGTGTTATATATAAATAAATAAACAAATAAATTAATAAAATACATAACACAAATAAATACAAAACCAAAATATTTACATATTTATATAAGACATACATATTTAATTTATACATATAAATAAACATAATTTTGTTAAGGTAACAACATTCTTACGTCTTATATTAGTATTACTGTATATTCAATTATTATATAGTATATATTATAAGTTTATATTCGTGCTGCCAAATGATCAATCGCATCCAAAATAAAGGTTTATATGTGTGTGTTCTACCTGTGTATAAATATTGTATATATATAAATATAAAATATATAAAAAATATAAGACCAAAATATTTACATGTTTATATATGATTTGTATAAGATATAAATATTTCATTAATAAATATAAATAAACATTTTCTCAAGTATATACATCTATGTGGGTATTTATATATACAAAAAACATATGCATGCACACACGCACGCACGCACGCACGCACGCACGCACGCACACACGCACACACGCACACACGCACACACACACACACACACACACACACACACACACACACACACACACACACACATACAGTTATGTTACTAGCCCCCTTTTAATTTTTTTCCTTTTATTAAATATTTCCCAAATTATTTTAAACAGAGCAAGGAAATTTTCACATTATGTCTGTGAAATATTTTTTCTTCTGGAGAGTCTGATTTGTTTTATTTCGATTTTGTTTTAGTTTTTAAATTTTTCCATTTTAAGGTCAACATTATTAGCCCCCTTAAGCCATATTTATTTTTTAATTGTCTACAGAACAAACCAGTGTTATACAATAACTTGCCTAATTACCCTAACCTGCCTAGTTAACCTAATGAACCTAGTTAAGACTTTAAATGTCACTTTAAGCTGTATAGAAGTGTCTTGAAGAATATCTAGTCAAATATTATTTACTGTCATCATGGCAAAGATAAAATAAATCAGTTATTAGAGATGAGTTATTAAACTATTATGATTAGAAATGTGTTGAGAATTTTTTCTCTCTGTTAAACAGAAACTGGGGTAAAAATAAACAGGGGGGCGAATAATTCAGTCTTCAACTGTGTGTAAATACAATGAAAAAAAAAAAAAACTATCATTAAAATTATCTATGTATTATTTACAGTATGTGTAACATAAAATTACAGCAACCAAAGACAAACTGGCATGATGCATGAAAAGTCAAAAAGCCCTGGTAAAGCATGGCTCTCCAAAATCGTGACTTTCACTGAGTGATTGAATTAGTTGCAAAAAACTTAGATTGACATAAAAAAATATGTTAATGCAAGCTTTTATTTTAGATGTGATCACGATTAATCTTTTGACAGCACTAACATACAGTGGGGGAAATAAGTATTAACCAAGTCAAGTTTTTTTTCTGGAAATAATATTTCTAAAGGGCTGTTGACATGCGATTGAAGCAGATTTTGGTAAAAACCCAAATAATACAAACATAAAAATAAAACAAAACACAAACATCAGAAAATGTATTTATGTGTAAAAACAATGAAATGACTACTGAAACTACTGAAATGTCTTTAATACTTTATATAAAAGGCTTGTTTGCTGATGTCAGCTTAAAGGCGCCTCTCATATGGAGAATGACAAGTATTGCTCAGGTTTTTCACAGACTTCAACAGAGAGTAAATTTCTCAATGGTTCTGTGGGTCTCGTCTATCAAACCTGAGCTTTATTTTGTATTTTCTATTGGATTGGAGTCAGGTGATTGGTTGGGCCATTCTACAGCTTGATTTTCTTTCTCTGAAAGCATTTGAGAGTTTCCTTGGCTGTGTTTTGGATCCTTCTCTTGCTGAAATGTCCACCCTGGTTTCATCTTCATCCTCCTGCTAATGTAGATGTTGGACTGAAGCAGCTGATATTCATTTACACTGAGGAAGAGCAGAGGGTTGCTGAAGAACTACTGAGAGATTTCAGCTGCTGTCTGGGCTTTCACTACTGAACTACACCTCCCTTTCTTCATGTGTTCAATACTTTTTTTCCGTGTCATTTTATTTTATTACACATAACTTTATTTGTAAACGAATTAGTTTTGTTTTCTTTGCATATTTGGATTTCTTTGGTTTTTATCAGCATTTGGTAAATATTTTTTAAGTCAATTGCACCTTTAGAAATGTGTTTTCTGAGAAAACATGGTGACGTGTTCAATACTTATTTCCCTCACTGTGTATATACAGAATAAAACTAATTTATATAACACATTAAATACAGGAATGGAGAAAAGAGCACTGTTTTATAATCATAGCTCTTCTTTATTCAGGTCATTGTGTGTTTGTGTGTGCAGTGTAAATGCAGACATTACAGATACGAGCCACTTTTAAAAGATGGTGTCAGCAGCTGAACTAAAGAATCAGATACAGTCACAAAATCAGAATCGACTTTTAGGATTCACAGCGTAAACTCAGCCATAGAAGTCTCTTTTACCACCATTAGTGCTAGGGTGTGTGTGTGTGTGTGTACCTGCAGTGGACAACTATAGGCCCAGCGGTGGGTGGGTTGGACATCTTGACTCGTCTGATGAAGGACAGCAGTCCGGTGGCGTGATACGGCACTCCATGATCAGGCCAGCCCGTGAAATGAAACTGCTTCACCTCTCGCACCTCATTGAAACCCCTCTGTCAAAAATAAGACCAAAACAATCATGTACGAAACAAATCACATGCACATATTACTAACTTCACAGTAATTCAGCAAGTACACACATCACAGACAGAGTAAAGAAAAACACACAAAACCACAGATGTAGTGCTGAACCTGATGTCAGTGAGTGGTGTGTGTATATGTGTGTATGTGTGTGTGTGTGTGTGTGTGTGTGTGGTTGGCAGATCATTGAGATGGACAGGTGTAAAAGATTAAACACCTGTGTGAACATCAGACAAAGTGGCTTCACACATTTCAGAAAGTGAAGTTAGAGATGAGAAAAGATATTCAGACACACACAAATACAATGAAGTCACACAAATATAAGTGCATGGGGGACTGTAGAATTGTGGGTATATTCTGAATCTCCAGTATTAACCTTGAATTACAAATCAAAAACATTTTTTATAAGATAAATGACATTACATTATCTCTAAAAATGATTATTATGTGTACATAGGGACATTTAGTCTTGCAATTATTAAATTAAATCTCCTGAATCTTATATTCAGCTTTAACTAACATGAAATAATTAAATAATTTTCATTTGTTGTGTTTCCTCTATTAAGTTGAACAAACATTTGCATGAATCATCTATTTTCTGTATTATTTGTAATATTAGTGTTATAAAAACACATTGTGTGTGTGTGTGTGTGTGTGTGTGTGTATGTGCTTTTGTGACATATCAGGACACAAATCTGTATAATGACATGGGTATCACACAGGTATTGCAAAAAGGAGATTAAATAAAAAAGCTTCTAAATCACACAGGATGAGTTTATTCAGAGAGTAAAGCTGTACACTGTCTCCTGTGATGGTTGGGTTTAGGGGTAGGGTGGGGTGAGGGCAATATAATATATGGTTTGAACAGTATAAAATGAATGGAAGCCTATGTAATGTACATACTTTTCACAAAAACAAACGTGTGTGTGTGTGTGTGTGTCTATGTTCTAGTCAGCTCTGTTACATCGGTTATCAAAAGGCAGAACAATCTGTAAAGCGCTGATAAAAAAAAAAAAAAAGCATGTGACTTGTTCCAAGTGATGTCACTTCCTGTGGCGGGAAACTCCGGAAGGCATACGTTTATTTCACGTGGCCGCCATTTTAAAACACAAAACCTAGGCTGGGGTGGGAAGAAACCTGGAAGTATAGGATCAGCACTGTAAACATTGCAGCAACATGCTGTGGACTACAAACGTCCAGCTGTTGCAGTGATTTCAAAGTGCAGAAATGGTGTAAACATCACTTTAATATCATTCAGTTACGTTTCATTTAAACAATTAAAAGCATATTAGGCATCAAACAACATCACAGTCTCTTTAAGAGTGATACGCTTAAGTATCCTCCTAGGCTTCAGCTCATGGCACCAGGTAAACACCTTGGGGACGCTTCCCTGCTTCATCCTATGTAACCCGGTGAGCGATTAAACAATGCAGTCCTCTGTAGCACACCCGAGTGTTGTCTGTAATAGTGTTGTCATGATACTGAAGTTTTAAAAACATCTTGATGAATTCGGATTTCTGCCTTCCAATCCGTCCCAGCATGGATCAACATTTATCCTTTTTTTCATTACTCTATTAATATGATTATTTGAATAATGAATAAAGTTAACACATTGCTTAATATAAGAATGTTCAGTGCATTGCCTGTCTCTTTGTAACTCTATTTTCAGGAGCCACCAAATTAGGACAGAGCTCATGGAGACCTCGAGTGGAACTGAAGGGCTTGATGATTGAAAACAACTGTACAACTGTTTTCCTATTTGTATTGCTATGTGTTAATACCTAAAGTGATTTTGATATTAGTATTATGTGTTAATTCTGTTTAAAGTGATTTTGATATTAGTATTATGTGTTAATTCTGTTTAAAGTGATTTTACTTTTTATTCAAGATAGACTTTGTGTAGTAAAGATATAACTGCCTGAATATCAGTAATGAAATTCAGTATCATGACAGGTCTAATATAGTGAAAGAATCAGTTCGTTAATTTGAGCTTGATAAATGGCATCTAAAATGTGTGTTTGGGAAAGAAAACGTTAGCTAGCTAGTGCTTTTTCCCTTAACTTAACAATGAGGTCTGATAACCCTTTTTATTTTCACTATCCACTCAGAACGGACCTTCGGGTCACTCGGAAGGCAGTGAAATGGTATATTTGTGTCACTTTCTCTTCGCTGATCAGTTATACAGCCAGGTACACAACGTTTCTGTGTGACTCAGGCGATACTTTCGGGTTTCTTCCCAGCGCAGCCTCGATTTCACTTTAAAAAATGGCGGCCGCGTGAAATCAGTCTATTGTGGAGTGTCATTATACTTCTGTTATTATTGTGTGTAAAATGTTTAGGATTCACCAATAGTAGATTAATTATGTGAGATTTCAGTCAATTCACTATTACAAACAATAATATGATAAAAATACATAAGACTGTGTATTAGACGTGCCATGTGGAGTCTGGTTTGAGGTTAGCATCAGGAGCTAAAACACAAAATGCTGGAAAATATCAACTCTGTTACCCTCAACTATGATAGTGGTTTTAAAAGTTGAACAATATGTTAAACAACAGAATCAAAGAATCAAATGTTCCCTTTGGCAGTTAAGCATTTTGTATTATTTTACATGAATAATGGATTCAGTTTACTGTAAATCACACATTAGTTGTACATCATTACAGTTTAAGGAAAATCTATTTAAAAACGTACCCGCAATTCTGGAATGGATCACATATATTTGGAAGGGCCACACTTACTGTATTTGCACAGGTCTAAAGAACATCAATAATTGAACACCATTAATCATCATCAAAATAATCTCACCCTCTCCAGAGTGAATGTCCTGACCACATATTCAGCGAGCGGCTCGACCTCCACAAATGTGACTTTGAAATCTCCGTAAACTTCAGCATCATCAGGCCAGTACTTATAGCATTTGACCTAGAGGAGGACGAGACCAAGCAAACATAAAATACAGAGCGGAAAACATGCAACGTTTATGATATCAGGGACACTTTTATGCTCAGTAAATACTCTCTTAAAGAGGCAGTACACCAAAAATATGTACATTCCATCATCCTTTGCTCATAACTCCACTTGTCCCAAACCTGTTTGAGCTTCTTTCTTCTGTTGAACACAAGGAGGATACACTAAAGAATTCTGGAAAAAAAATTAATATGGAGGTCAATGGCTGCTTTTTTCTTCCCATCATTCTTAAGAATATCTTCTTTAGTGTTGAACAGAAGAAAGAAACTCATACACGTTTAGAACCACTTGAGTGTGAGTGTCACGATAATTTCTTTTTTAAATTCCTCTTAAAGCAGGGGTGTCCACACTCAGTCCTGGAGGTCCGGTGTCCTGCAAAGTTTAGTTCCAACCTCAATCCGATACACCTAATCAAGCTCTTACCAGGCTTTCTAGAAACATTCTTTCAGGTGTGTTAAGGCAAGTTGGAAATAAAATCTGCACGTCACCGACCTTCCAGGACCAAGTTTGAATACCCGTCTTAAAGGGACAG
Organism: Danio kyathit; assembly: GCA_903798195.1. NCBI lineage: Eukaryota > Metazoa > Chordata > Actinopteri > Cypriniformes > Danionidae > Danio > Danio kyathit. Next base: position 4,397,499 of record LR812538.1, on the reverse strand, counting down.
TTTATCCAAAATGTAAAATTCTGTCTTAATTAATTCTCCATTCACTCGTTCAAAACCTGTTTGAGTTTGCAAATGAAGATAATTTCAATAATATTGGAGATCTGACCTCCACAGTATTTGTTTTTTCTACTATGGAAGTCAGTTGTTACAGGTTTTCAGCGTTCTTCAAAATATCTTTCTTAGATTTCGACAGAAGAAAGAAACTCATACAGGTTTAAAACCATTTGAGGGAGAGTGAATAGTGAGTAAATGTTCATTTTTGAATGAACTGTCCCTTTAAACACAGTCACGACATCGACCGGCGCAGAGCAACACAGAGACAATAAGTGCGTTCGACTTCAGGTGGGTTCGGTTAGAAATTTTGTCCGGACTGACGCTGCACCGACGCCACGTGACTGTCACATGTGGCATCAAAGTACCGCGACAGCGCTCCGAGATCAGACGACTGATTCAGCCAGAGCAGCATCTAGAGAGCGACTGTTGGAGCTGCGATGACGACACCGATGTTACATGATTGGCTGAGTTCACCGCATGACAACAACCACGTGTGTTTCGGGTTTATTATTGGACAAATTCCAATTCACAAATTTCAAAACAAACAATTAACTGTTCATACCCTCTCTATCTTGTATATATCATGCTTATTAAAAGACTACAAATATTTTACTGCAGTAATCATCTTTTGTTAAATAATCTGGTTATAAGGGCTAGATTGTTTGCACAGGTTTATTTTCGACCTTTTTTATACAGACTATTTACTGCATTCAGCTCCATGAACGATTTAAATGATATATTTTAGTAAATAACCTAAATATTAACTCAAATAAGTCTTACAGACTTGTAATAAAATAATTATCATCATTGATCCTGACACCCTAAAGGTTTCTTTACAAATTAAGTTAAAGAACTATTTTATTAAATAATTAGAAAATGGTTTATATAATTATATACTATATATATATATATATATATATATATATATATATATATATATATATATATATATATATATATATATATATATATACTATATATATATATATATATATATATATATATATATATATATATATATATATATATATATATATATTTTTTTTTTTTTTTTATTTCCTGTCTAGCCTTTTGGTCTTTCTGAGAAACTTCTACTTTAGGAATGTCCTTTTGTTCAATCTTTTTGGATTAAAGTGCTTTTTAAAACATGCTTTCATTATCCAAAATAATCTTAATGATTGTTTAAGACCTAATCAAAACACCTTGTTTTGGGTTTTACATTAATATATATTGGGAAGTTTTATATTTATAAATGTAAATAAATGCAAACCCTTTTTAGCATATTCAAACAAGAACTATTATCCTAGAGTGATGTTTAAACTCCTAGAATTTGTGCTTATTGCTTTGTATTTAATAGGCCTGTTTGTTTTTTAAGTTTATATCACCCTCTCGTTTCCCCTTATTTCTCTCATGTGTTTGTAATATATTTAATTCATAATGCCCTTATTGTTTAAACATGAACTATAGTTTGTAGAGACTGTATTCTGTTTTATTTATACTGTAAATCTTTTGTTGTTATAAATAAAAAAATAAAAATAAATGATGATGACGCCATGTGATTGTGCATCATGACTGCCGCAACTTTGAGCCCCGAAGTGTCCGGCTGTCCAGCTTGACGGCTCCGTTTTCAACTCCGCCCCCGCCTGCGCTCGGCTAATCTCGTTGATCGCCGGCTGCAGCCATGGTTCAAGTCGAACGCACCTATTGATTCACAGCAGTCAAGATTTACTTCTAATGCTATAAGACGTCATTGTGTACTGCTATTTTACTTAAAAGGTCATCACTCACACTCGTTAAATAATGACTTCATATAGCTTTATTTTACATTTCTATGGGATACAAAACAGACGTTTCGGCACAATTCCTTCCTCAGTGTGTGGCACAATCCTCTCACTCCACAGCCAATCACATCACATCATCAACCAGACGACTACTCAGTAGTAATGTTTTGCACTGCTGGAATTACTTTGTATAAATTGACAAAGAGGCGATGCGGTGGCGCAGTGCGGCAGCAAGCAGGTCGCTGGTTAAAGCCTCGGCTGGGTCAGTTGGCATTTCTGTGTGGAGTTTGCATGTTCTTCCCGGGTGCTCTGGTTTCCCCCACAAGTGCAAAGACATGTGGTATAAGTGAGCCTGGTAAGCTAAATTGTCCGTTGTGTATGTGTGTGAATGAGTGTGTATGGATGTTTCCCAGTGATGGGTTGCAGCTGGAAGGGCATTCGCTGCATAGGACACATACTGGATAAGTTGGCAGTTCATTCCGCTGTGGTGACCCCAAATTAATAAAGGGACTTAGCCAAAAAGAAAATGAATGAATGAAATTGACGAAGAGGCGACGCGGTGGCACAGTGGGTAGCATGTTCATCTCACAGCAAGAAGGTTGCTGGTTCGAGCCTCGGCTGGGTCAGTTGGCATTTCTGTGTGGAGTGTTCTCCCCGTGTTGGCGTGGGATTCCTGCGGGTTCACCGGTTTCCCCCACAGTCCAAAGACATGTGGTATAAGTGGAATGGGTATGCTAAAATTGACCGTAGTGTGTGTGTGAATGAGTGTGTATGGATGTTTCCCAGTGATGGGTTGCGGCTGGAAGGGCATCCATAAAACATATGCTGGATAAGTTGGCGGTTCATTCCGTGGTGGTGACCCCAGGTTAATAAAAGGACTAAGCCGAAAAGAAAATGAAATGAATGAATGAAATTGACGAAGATATGAAGAAGTGAATGATGATAATTCAATCGATGTATTTGGAGGTGGAGGAAATATTCCTTGTGTTGTTAGCTTTATTGAAATGAAAATGAGACTGTGACTGCCGAGTAGTTGTCTAGTTGACATGATATGATTGGCTGTGGAATAAGAGGGTGGAGTGAGAGGATTGTGTCACCCACTGAGGAAGGCATTGTGCCGAAACATCTGTTTTGTATCCCATAAGAATGTAAAATAAAGCCATATAAAGTCATTATTTAAGGAGTGTGAGTGATATTATTATCATGATTAACGCACCAACATGTAAAAAACCGCTAGAGCGCAGTGCATACTTTATCATCACTGATCTGTTATTTTACTGTCATAGAGATCATCTGAGCATTCTGACTGCTGTGAAGTCATTTTAAATGCACATATATAACTAATAAATAATAAATGCTAAATGTTTTTATAAATAAAACATGCAAAATTATAAAAAAACATGCCTCAACCCTTTGAGAAGTGCTGCAAAGTCGTCACTATAATTTCTTTGGTTTGATTTAGTGGTGAACTAGGCAGGCTGTGTGGGATTGAGCCGTTTCTGTCCATCACAACAGATGAAATATCTCACTCTTCAAAAGGTTTCATCAGGCAGGGGCCTCAGGTCACGTCACAGAGCACAAAACACACACACAAACACAGACACACATGCGGCCCCTCAGCAGGCACTATAGGCACATACCCGGCCCACCTCCACTAGGTTGGTTACCATGACGATACAGGCCGACTGCTCCTGCCAGATCATCCTCCAGAAGTCATACACCGTCTCGTGGACAGGACCTGCACACACACACAATCACACACCTGAGCATGAGCTTGTGGAAAAATACACCGAGTAAATTATTTTAAAAAATAAAAAATGAGCAAGGACATTTGTTACTGAATTTGTTGTTATACAGTTAAAGTCAGAATTATTAGCCACCCCCCACCCCCCCGTTTATTTTTTTCCCTAATTTCTGTTTAAGGGAGAGAAGATTTCTTCAACACATTTCTAATCATAATAGTTTTAATAACTCATCTCTAATAACTGATTTATTTTATCTTTGTCATGATGACAGTAAATAATATTTGACTAGATATTTTTCAAGACACTTCTATACAGCTTAAAGTGACATTTAAAGGCTTAACCAGGTTAATTAGGTTAACTAGGCAGGTTAGGGTCATTAGGCGAGTTATTGTATAACGATGATTTGTTCTGTAGACTATCAAAAATATATATAGCTTAAAGAGGCTAATAATCTTGACCTTAAAATAAGTTTACAAAAATTAAAAACTGCTTTTATTCTAGTCGAAATAAAACAAATAAGACTTTCTCCAGAAGAAAAAATATTATCAGACATACTGTGAAAATTTCCCTGCTCTGTTAAACATCATTTAGGAAATATTTAAAAGAGAAAACAAAAATCAAAGGGGGGCTAATAATTCTGACTTCAACTGTATATATCTTCTGGAGGAAATCCTCTAGAGAAACCAGATTAAAACAAATGCCTAATTAACCTAGTTAAGCCTTTAAATGCCACTTTAAACTGAATAATAGCGTCTTGCAAAATATCTAGTAAAATAAGATGTACTGTCATCCCAGAAAAGACAAAAGAAATGAGTTTATTAAAACTATTGTTTTTAAAATCTGTCTGTAAAACAGCACCTGGGAACTATTTGAAAAATCATTAAAATTTCACAAGAGGGCTAATCATTTTGTCCTTTTTTGTCTTCAACTGTATCCTTATAATGTTCATGTATTATATACAGTTAAAGTCAGAATTATTAGCCCCCTGTTTATTTTTTTCCCCAATTTCTGTTTAAGGGAGAGAAGATTTTTTCACCACATTTCTAATCATAATAGTTTTAATAACTCATCTCTAATAACTGATTTATTTTATCTTTGCCATGATGACAGTAAATAATATTTGACTAGATATTTTTCAAGACACTTCTATACAGCTTAAAGTGACATTTAAAGGTTTAACTAGGTTAATTAGGTTAACTAGGCAGGTTAGGGTAATTAGGCAAGTTATTGTATAATGATGGTTTGTTCTGTAGACTATTGAAAAAATAATTAGCTTAAAGGGGCTAATAATATCACCTTAAAATGTTTTTAAAAAAATGAAAAATTGTTTTTATTCTAGCCGAAATAAAACAAATAAGACTTTCTCCAGAAGAAAAAATATTATCAGACATACTGTGAAAATGTCCTTGCTCTGTAAAACATCATTTGGGAAATATTTAAAAAAGAAAACAAAATCAAAGGGGGGCTAATAATTATGACTTCAACTGTACACTGTATAATAGGGTTGCACGGTTTACCGGTACTATGGTATTCTCGCGATACTATGGCTCCAATATACTGACGGTGCTGCTGTAGTTTGTAAACGATAGTATCGTCATTAACGGTTTATCTACAGTAGATAATGTTGCATGTGGAAAAGTGACTAAAATGCTCACACGTTTGTGTAACAATACTGTAGGCCATTTTATTTTACTAGTCTATGGAGCATTTTAAGATTGCAAACTGTGTAGAATTCACACATTTTATGGTAGTCTATTGCATGCTTTCTGATGCTTCAGTTCGGAGGCAGATCTGAATTGGTTCATTTCTGTTCCTGTCAATATGATTTAGTAGCTACAACAACCAAGACAATCTCTTAAAAAGAACGACTCACAAAGTGACAGTTTGAATTACTTTGGATTGTTACCTGATAAGACTGAAAAACAATAGATGAAAAACTCAAAATAGCAGCAGGAAACAATGAAACAATTTCTGACCACTTCATATAGCCTAATTTTGTTTGACAAATGCTCTTTTTGTAACAAATTTCATTTGGTATAATTTGTATCTTTATTTTAATGTATTTTCTGCTGGTCAGTCATCTACAAAATAAACTAAAAGAATGAATACATTTTAGGTGAAGTGACGTGCAAATAATGCTTTTTTTCAATAATAAGGGAATTATGAATTAAATTCAAGTAGGCCTATTAGTATATAGTATTTATGACAATTGTCTTTATAATTTGAGTTGTGAATTATAATATCGCAATACTACTTGGTATCGTGATACTTCAGCTGGTATAGTATCGTAAGATGAATTAATAGTATCGCGACAACCCTACTGTATAAGACACAATTACAGCAACCAAAGAGAAACTGGCATGATGAATGAAGTGTCAAAGAGTCCAGCTAAAGCATGGCTCTCCACAATGGTGACTTCCACCAAAACCAGTGTTTTCAGTGAATCTCACCAACACAATATAACCATTTTGACTGAATTAGCTGCTAAGAATTTATACTGACATTAAAATCGTCTTTAAACTCTACATTATGTTCACAAATGTTCCCTGTGATTTATTTAAATGATATCTGCTAGCAGTTTATGGTGCAGTCATGAACATACTCTGCATTTATTATATTGAGTACAAATTCTGGCTAATGCCTATCCCTAAACCTAACCTTAACCCATGTAGTTTCCTACGCAAACCAGTACCAAGCAATTGTGTTTAAAAGTCATCTCCTACACAACCAAACACAAACGTCTTGCTAAAACAAGGCTAAATCTGGGCTTTCCGTGAAAATTTTATAGGAGTCGAATGTTAAACCAAAAATAGACTATAGTGATCAAATAGATAGGAATGAATGACTACACATAAAGCGTCTAATCTATATATTTGATGATATATTTGTCTATATACTTGTTAGGTGTCTGTTAGATGTTCACTGTATCCCAAATGTAGATTTTTTTAGCTTAAAGGGCTATGTTTGGATGTCTTTTAGACATCTTTTAGACCCAAATAATGCTGGGTTATGATGTAAATACACTGAAAGTGCACGTTCAGTGAATGTACTGTAAAATACAGGGTTACACTATTTTGAGGTGATATAATTACAGTGTAACTATTCATTTATCTACTGAGTACTATTAACTATTACCTGTATCAACAGTACTAACAGAATGCGAGTTAAGTTAAGAGTTAGCGCTGTGATTATGCATAATTAACTGTAATTAAGTGTTACCAAATAAAGTGCAACCTAATATTCAAATGTCAATAGCTGTGCACACTATGTAAGATCAAGTAGACTAGAGTGCAGTGCTTACTTTATGAGTTTATGATTTGATTTTAGCAGCGAGGAAAAGAAGATTTATCCAACCGTTCATATTTACCTTGAGTTGCGATGTAATGACTGGGCCGCTGGTATCCCTGCAGGAGAAAACAAAATAACATTTCAGTAACCAAGGAGGCAGCAAAGAAATGCAGTCAACATTTCTGAGGTTAATTGATTTTACAGTGGCCTATGCAAAAGTTAGGTTTTTCTAGCCTGGGGTGCGTTTCCCAAAACCATTCTTAATCAACTAAGTTTGCAAGTTTATCGTTATGAACATAGTTCAGTGATTCAGTGTTTCCTGAATCTATCGTTCAAGCAAGCATCTGCTTTAAAAGTCCCGTGAAGTGCTTTGAAATGTGGATTATTATTAGATGTTTGATGTAATCCCAACCAATACACGGAGAGAATGTGGGACATAGTGTAGCTCCTCCCCTTCATAAAAAAACAGCCAATAGTGTTTTGTTTTATCAGTGAGAGTGGTTGAGCTCAAGAGCATCAAATGAAAAGCAAATGTGAAGCGTCTTGAAGGGGGTGTGGCATGTCAGACACTAGAGAGCATTTGATTGGTTATGATGTGATGAGAAACTGTAGTGTGAGGTGACGTGAATAAAACTGTTGATCCATTTAGGCAAAAGTGACAAACTGCAAGCTTGACATGTTTATATTAGTTTTATATCTTCTAAATGTAAATGTTGTCACTGTTTTGGAGCACACTAGCTTATAGATATCCTAAAAACTAACAATATTGATACTAACATCTAAAAAAATTGTTAATTTCATGGGACCTTTAATTTGCTCTCAAATCTATTTTTATTACAGTTCAGTTTAATGATCTTCAGAGCGACAATTGTGCTCCCTTCTAAGTGCACTCCACACTTGATCACAAGCAGGGCCAGACAGAATCAGTGGACATGTAGTGCTATTTCTACTCAATAGTTTGCAAAAAATCTAAAAACTAAAAACATGAAATAAAATAAATACGACCTTTTTAACTTTTATTTAAGATTTGCAGTGCAAATCCATAAAATGCTAAAGTTTCTCATATAACAGATCTACTAAAAGACAGAGAATATTACTTTACAAACCGTATTGTAAACAAATCATAGAAACATTTGCATATTAATAATATTACTGAAATTAATTTGTTACATTTCTAAAGCTTGGGAAAAGTTTTATTTTATGGGTATGTATCTTTACTGTATGTATATATATATATATATAGAACAGTGCTTCCCGGACATAGACTTTACTTGGGTGGGCCGCCCAGGTATATTAACAACTGCCCAAGTGTATTTAGCAACACTTTTTTTGTATTATTGTCATCCTTTTATACTTTTTTGTATCCAACCACAATAACCAAACATCCGATTAAGTAGTGGAAAGTCTTCTGTCGTTTGCTGTTGTACTGCGTGAGACCTGTCAACACTCCCACAGGCAGTCTCACATGCTCTGCAGACCCACAGAAACGCGCCTTTTTGCGTCTGACCGGGGTTTCTCAATCGACTAAAATGTCCGGGATTTGGCTTTTGCTTTCTAAAGCTGTTTAATTGTATGCGCACAATTAGAACATTAACAAAGAAAAACATTAAATAATTAATTATTTAATCTAAACGACTCCTAAAAAACTTTACTAAATACACAGAGAGGTAAAAATTACGAGGGAGGGTGAAATCTAAATTGTCTGCAAAATATATACACTATTAGTGATGGTTAGGCCCACACAGAATCTGCATGCGCAGATTTTTAGCCCATCTTTGAGTATATGTATTTACTTGTGTAAATGTGTGTAAATTAATATTTATTCAATTATTCATTATTTTTTAATTATTTCACTAATATTATGTGGTATTATAATAATAGTAATATTGATTTATTTACAATACAGTTTGGAAAGTAATATTTTCTGCCTTTAAGTAGAGATATTGTATGAGAGACTTGCTTTGTTTACCAAATAATTGGATTTAGATGGATTAGCATTGTAAACATTAAATAAAAGTTAAAAATGTATAATTTTTTATTTCATATATGAAGTTTTTAGTTATGATACTCCTAAAATCACTCCCCATCTCCAAATCTGCAGATTTTTTACAAAATTCTCCGCAGCAATAGCAAATAATGCCCGCAGATTCTGTCTGGCCCTAGTGATGGTTAATCAACTCATTTGCCTTATTTAAATAACCTACACATTTTATTCTCGTAAATATGATAATTTTTAGAGATATTGTCTGTTTTTATTCCTTTTCTTCTGTCATTTATTTCTCATTTGCTGTATATTTTATTAATTTGATGATGTCAATATATTACATATTTTATACGTCTAAAATGCTTTGGCGATACTGTACAAAACTTCATGCCAATAAAGCAACCTGAACTTGAACAAGAGAGAGAGATAGAGAGAGAGAGAGAGAGAGAGAGAGAGAGAGAGAGAGAGAGAGAGAGAGAGAGAGAGAGAGAGAGAGAGAGAGAGAGAGAGAGAGAGACGGATTTGACCTGTCAGTGGGTGCACATGGCTCCTGAATAGCATAAAAGAGAAATAGTGGATTTATTTTTTATTTCAACAGTCTTTTTCTAACTTTAACCTATTGAAAAGAAACAGCTTATAACAAGTTTATTAATACATAAAAGGATCCTTAAAAATTAAATTATGTTTGTTTGTCACATTTAGTTCACTATTTATGTGCTGTGGGTAAAAGGTGTGTTTCAATCCGGCCACCACCGCAAGTACATTTCAAACCTGTGGGAAGCATATATATATATATATTTTTTTTGTAAAGATTTTATTTCTGACACCAAATGTAATTTTATAGACAACAAATTGATGAAAATCCATATATTTTACATGTCATTGTACGCCCGTATATCTGATTTGTATAGGAGCTTAGGCTATGTTTTTGACATGTGTAGTTTCATTTACAAATTAAAGGAAATGTCTTGTTTCCATAAATTATGGAGGACACTTGTCACCACATGGTTATTTCCTGAATGACGCATCATACTATAGTAGTTACACCACTGTTTGGGAAACACACCCCAGAACGAGACCGACATTCTGGATTTGTAGGAATCAAACACACGCTGCGTCAAACCTCCCACGAAAAACAAAAACACACAACAGCAAAATCATGAGCGTCAGCCGGGACACAGGCAGGGGAGGGGGGTGAGCGTGCGGGACGTCCAGCGAGAGCCACAGGAGGATGAGTGACGGTGGAGGGAAGAGCGGACAAAGAGCATGATGGGAAGGGTGCATGTGTGCATGTGCCCTACAGTGATACTTACATCCCTGTACAGCCAAATCTACCGCCCCCAAACCAACCGCACAAGAGTGAGAGAGAGCACAACAATGTCAGTGAGTCAGCAAGCACCTCCAACAAGGAAGAAAAGAAAGCTGTAAATTGTGTAATAGTTGAGACAAAGGCATGCATAAAAGACCTCACATACGAGGGAGGGAGAGACGTTTCTCACACGTTCGCCAATGGAGGAGGAGGCGGCATCGCCACTTACATCAATGTAGTTGGCATTTATGTAGTCGGACGAGGGGTCGTCTTCCATGGGCTGCAGGATCACTCGAGAATGATCATCTACAGCAAGACAAAACACACACAGACGGTCATTAGATGTTCAGCTGGATGTGTACCAATGCTCATTTCCAAGTGTTTCCTATAATATTTTTTTCTTGTGGAGAATTTTATTTCGGCTAGAATAAAAGCAGTTTTTAAAACCATTTTAAGGTCAATATTATTGGCAATATTTGTTTTTCGATTGTCTACAGAACAAATCACTGTTATACAACAACTTGCCTAATTGACCCTTCACTAAGCCACACCCAAAAACGCCACACACCAATCGTGGCTTAGCAACCATAGCTAAACGCAGGAGGTCTGTCAAGCTCTCGAGCGGGGGAAACAAGCCAAAGCGCAAATCTGATACCCGGGATCCTAAAAGTTTGGATGGGGTGTTGGAATTTTTTTCCCTTTCCAAAACCTAAAACCCGAGTGGAGAAAAGCCAGCGTGGATTAAGCTGAGTGAGGGGCGCTAAAAGAACGGGGTTAAGTTGGTTTTGTTTTCAATATTCCTAACACATTCAGTGATAGACGGCAATAACTCACACACGTCTTTCCTACAAAAATACAAAGCAGGTTATGTTTCTCAGCTGTTTTTTCCTTTTTTTTTTTCCTGCTCAATATTATGAGCACTGCTCCGTTTAAGCCCTCGCAATACTAATATCAATCATATTTCCATCTGTTTCAAGCTACGAATATTTGATATTACATATCAACAGAACAAAACCGAGATGTGATCACAATCTGAGCACTTGCAATCAATATACTTCACCTGTAGCTGTTTTTCAGTCATTTATATCCCTCATGTCCATGTCAGAGCTACAATTCACTGATGTTTTCGTCAGTCTTTTGGAGATTTAGTCAATGGTGATGACGTTATAGCAGGTTAGTGTCTGCTTTTATATTTGGTGTCTGATTAATATTTGCTGGTAGGGAAAATCTATTTGTTCACTTCTGCTATTTATACTTTGATTTGCTTTTCAATTTATTTATTTTTTTCCACTAAACCGCAAATTAGAATAGAAACGGTATAAAAAGCACACAAACATACTGATGGCTATAGCTACTGTACATTGGTATGGGTCAATGATGCTAATATTTGGTGTCTGGCTGTTCTTTCTATGAATGAATGATGTCGAAGCACTGTCCATGCGTGTTTCCTCGCAGTTAGTAACGCTGCATTTCATTGCACAACAATTAGTCGATCAGGTTTTTTGGCTAAAAAAAGGGAAATTAATTAGTTTAATTAGTTTAATCAGTTATTATTAGATTATTTTTAATTTTCACCTCTCCTGCTGTGCATGAACTAAGCTGTTGAATGGTCAGGATATGAGGCGGCTAGGCTAACCTAGCTTCAATTTTGATTAAATTATTTTCTAAACGATTGCGTATTAAGTCATCATGAGTATACCCCTGTAATGCACACTGCAGTCCTTTTTTGTCTGGCTTTCTCAGATATCTCATCTGCTCGCCAAAAATGACTAATTATCTCCCTGGGAATGTCTGACACCAGCGCATACATACTGTAATAGACATGCCAGGCACAAGCTTGACAGGCGTAACAACAGTAACTAAGGAGGGCGGGGCTTAGCGAAGGGTCAATTAACCTAGTTAAGCCTTTAAATGTCACTTTAAACTGAATACTAGTATCTTGAAAAATATAATAATCAAGTGTTATGTGCTGTTATCATGGCAAAGATAAAAGAAATCAGTTATTAGAACTATTATGTTTCGAAATGTGTTGGAAAAATCTGTTAAACAGAAATTTGGGAAAAAAATATGGCTAATAATTCAGACTTCAGCTGTATATAGTACATTTATATAGCCATATTTTTGTATATGGTATATCGAAGGTTTATTAAGAATGCATTTTTCAACTAACTATGAAGACTTTTCAGTGTCTTTGATTGTTCTTTCCAAGAAGGTGACTCTTATGAAAACATCAAAAACAATATTTTTAGTTTTAAAATGCTCATTTGTCATTAGTTTTTCCATTACCATTATTAAACCAGGCATTTACACAGTTTTACCGTTTGTTTGTAAATCTACAGAAATCAATCAAATCACCATTGTGGAGAGCCATGCTTTACCTGGGCTCTTTGCCTTTTCATGCATCAAGCTAGTTTCACTTTGGATGCAGTAACTGTGTGATACATCTATATTAATGTACACAATGTCTTTTTTTCATATTTTTCAAAAGTGCTGTTTAACAAAGATTATTCAACACATTTTTTTAAACATAATAGTTTAATAACTAAATTATAAGAACTTGTTTCTTTGTTTTTGCCATGATGACAGCACATAATATTATGTTGTTAATATTATTTTGCAAGACACTAGTATTCAGCTTAAAGTGACATTTAGATTAGATTCAACTTTATTGTTATTACACATGTACAAGGAAACGAAATGCAGTTTAGGTCTAACCAGGAGTGCAATAGCAGCACGTGCAGGATACAGGTATAAGTTATAAAGTGCAGTTATAGGAAAACTATAGTGATATTTACAGATGTACAGTTGCAATCAGAAATATTGAACCCCCTTTGAATTTTGTTTTCTTTTTTAAATATTTCCCAAATGATGTTTAACAGAACAAGGAAATTTTCACAGTATGTCTGATAATATTTTTTCTTTTTTTTTTTTACTTCAGCTAGACTAAAAGCAGTTTTTAATTTTTTAAACACCATTTTAAGAACAAAATTATTAGCCCCTTTAAGCTATTTTTTTTCTCGATAGTCTACAGAACAAACCATCATTATACAATAACTTGGCTAATTACCCTAACCTGCCTAGTTAACCTAGTTAACCTAGTTAAGCCTTTTAATGTCACTTTAAGCTGTATAGAAGTGTCTTGAAAAATATCTAGTCAAATATTATTTACTGTCATCATGGTAAAGATAAAATAAATCAGTTATTAGAGATGAGTTATTAAAACTATTATGATTAGAAATGTGTTGAAAATTTTTTCTCTCCGTTAAACAGAAATTGGGGAAGAAAATAAACAGGGGGGCGAATAAATCAAGGGGTTGAATAATTCTGATTGCAACTGTATGTACTATGAACATTATAGGTTGTATTAGATATCAACAGAGATTTACAATAGATGGATATATGTACAGGTTGCTATTAATAATCAGAAGAGTGCAGATAAACAATTACAAATGTATATGTACAGTGGGTGTGTACATAATTACAAATGTACACGTGCAGGGGGTATGTACAGTGCAAATAAATGAATCAGTGCAATGAAGTGCAATGAATATGTGCAATTTTTAAATGTGCAAATGTTAAATAGTGCAGTGATTATGAGGAATATGAGTTATGAGGAGAGTGGGGGGTGTATAAGGGGGGCAACAGAGTCAGTCTTGGGGGGGTGGGGGGGTTCCAAAGGGAGACCGTTCTGGGGAGACAGCTCTTCCTTAGTCTACTGGTTTTAAAGGCTTAACTGGGTTAATTTGGTTAACTAGACAAGTCCCTGGACAACAACAGTGGTTTGTTTTGTGGTCAATCATTTTAATATCCAGTCACTGGATGATCATCTGTATGTGTTCCAATGCTTATTTTGACTTTAAATCAATAATTAATTATTAATAATAATTAATAATAATAATTAAACTGGATGCTAATGAGGGTCTTGTCCAATGAATGAGCTGAGCTTTCGGATAAAAAGCATCTGCTAAATGTCAACTCATGTCAAATACTCAGAATTTGCTGTAAAATATTGTTCACTATGCACAATAAATGTCTTGATTTTTTTCTTCTTGAGATGTTGGGTGTCTATGAATTGTTCATTAAGGTCAGCTAAAAAAAATATTACTTTTGTAGTAAAATGCATACATTTCATTCATGTTGTCCCAACACAAATCGAATAAGTTACAAATTTAGGTGGACTGAAGATAAAACTCTTAAGTTGTCCCAAAAAACCCCTAAAAATGGTAAGAATTGTGTTTTTTATGTATAAATCTCCAAAAACACTATGTAATGACTACACAAGCACCCACGGGCCTGCAGGAGGGTGTAAGGAGACAGATATGACGTGTAGCAGAGATTATCCTTACATGCAATGATGTTCCCATATCGATTCTTCGTTCGATTTTGCTCTTTCTTTGCTGCGTCCCAGGAAGCAGACTGACCCTCAAAGAAACTCTAGAGATACACAGAGAAAGAATTACGACAGGGCCTTTCAACTTCATATCCCACTTTACACACATTGTCATCATATTTGACAAACACAGCAGAATTTGCTTCGTGGAAATGCACTGGATGAGCAGCGCTTTGAGAAAGTGCAGGTGGAAACACACAGCGCATTAATCTGCCACAAACACACACACGCACGCACAAACGCGCACACACACACACACACACACACACACACACACACACACACACACACACACACACACACACACACACACACACACACACACACACACACACACACACACACACACACACACACACACACACCAGATTGTGGTTTGATCAACTCAACTGCCAACGCTCTTTGCCTGCAAACTCACGACTGCACAACATGTGTGTGTGTGTGTGTGTGTGTGTGTGTGTGTGGGTATCATGCTGTGGGTTTAACTGCATTTGGGTGTAGCTCTTGCTGAAGGTGAAGTATCGTTTCTGGGATGCTAAAATTGTTTGCAGGGCGATGATCTGTTTACCGAGCAACACAAGACAGGGGAAGTTTCAGGAAACCTGCGTGAGAACGAGGCCATCATTTTAAAGAAGGAGCTTTCGAAGAAAACCAGGCCAACCCTCAAAGTCTCATTGGTCAATGATGATGATGTTACAGGAGGGTGTCGCTCTGCTTCTTCTTCCACATGAAACTCCACAATGTACTGGAAACTGAAGAACAAAACCAGGCCAGGAGTTGGAAAAAGCTTTCCTAAGTATCTCAAGCTCTCAGTGGTGATGATGTAACAGGTGGGTGTGGCTCTAAGGCTCAGCCTTCTCTTGAACCAAACTCGTCTCCATTTGTAAACAAGGCCTCGATGAGCTGGAAACTGAAGGACTAACTTTCAGCCAAAACCAGGTCAAGCATTGGAAACGGCTTCCTTTAACTCAAACTCTCATTGGTTCATAGAGATGATGTAATAGGTGGGTAAGGCTCTGAGGCTCCTGTGTCCAGCACTAGTTTCTTCCACATCTCCTTCAAAGACTTCTGTTCTGTTGGGATTTTGGACTGTTGTAGCTGTGAAATAACTCAAATCATTTAGCGTAGTGATATGGAGCTGTAATGTGCTCAAAACTTGCCGGAACAACTTCAGCTGTGCATTTATCTGGCAATAAGAAAACACCTCAGAATGCTCACCAGCCAATCATAAGCATCAACGATGATTATTTTGAAGCAAACTCAAGCTTTCTGCTATAAGGATCTCTGCAGTGATTGATTTAGCAGAAACAACAATGATCCAGGAACAATGTTTCAATCAACCAATCAGATTTGAGGGATGTCTTATGTTCAATTTAGGCTCACAATCAGCTTTTGGTGCTTCTAAATAATTGTTATTTAATGATCATTTCCCTCTGATTTTAGAAGGACATGGTAAGGTTTAGGCATGCCTTTTGGATTCAACATCTATTTGCGCAAAATCAGGAAGATTGTGTCATTATTAATTATAATTATGGGCTACATTGTGGTTCAGTGGTTAGCACTGTCGCCTCACAGTAAGAAGGTTGCTGGTTCGAATCTCTGCTGGACCAGTTGCCATTATTTTGTGAAGTTTGCATGTTCTCCCAGTGTTGGCGTGGGTTTCCTCCGGGTGCTCCGGTTTCCCCCACAGTCCGAACACATGCGCTATAGGGGATTTGAATAAACTATATTGTCCATAGTGTATGTATGTGAATGAGTGTGTATGTTTTCCAGTACTGGGTTGCAGCTAGAAAAGGGGATCCGCTATGTAAAACATATGCTGGATGAGTTGGCGGTTCATTCCGCTGTGGTAACCCCTGATGAATAAAGGGGCTAAGCTGAAGGAAAATGAATGAATGAATAATTATAATTATACATAATTATATTACTGAATATTGTCTTTTAAATGTGGCATTATTTTAAATCACTGATCTATTAGCACAAGAACTACACTGCATAAAAACCTTCTTACATAGAGTTTTGTTCTGGTTTCTAGTTCAAACATCTGAACATTAAATCAAGAAGCTTTTTCTACACAAGCAAAAAATGTAGAATTTAGAATAAAAATGTATTTAGTTTTTGCTTAAAACAAACAAAATAATCTGTCGACGAGGTAAGTAAAGGCATTTCAAAGCAAAAAAAAGATTATTTTGCTTAACTTTATTTTGACTCATTATTTCTGAAAACAAGACTACATTCTTTGCTTGTCTAGAAAATGTTTCTTTGATTTGAGAATTGTTTGATATTTGGACTAGAAACAAGACAAAAACTCTAATGTGGATTCACACCAGATGGGGGCGTGTGTAAATGCGAATGCGCTATTCACCCATAATTTAACACGTAAACATTTTTGAGTATACTTGCTACATTCGCGTGTCAAATTTGATTAATTCCTGCATTAAATTCACTTTACAATAGATGTGGATTTGTGTTATGGAAGAGGCGTCTGTCTGCTTGGTGATGATTAGCGTCATTTGTGCCGCCTCATTAGTGCAAATATATGACTTAACATGTAAATCACTAGTGCTTAACGCTTTATCCGCGTCTGATGTGAACACACCATTAGTAGGGCCCAATCCCAATTAATTTATTTACTCCTACAAGAAAATAACAGTAATGTTATACCAGACTTTTCTGACAGGGTATTCATCAAGTGTCACTGAGTGACAGATGTGAAACAGCTGTACAGGAGTTATTATCAGGGATTATAGATAGCCAAATTTACCTGGGCTTTTTAATCGGTTTTTAAACCATGAGAGTAAATCCCAAACGCTGTTATGAGTGTATCAAAACATGACGTTGATTGTTGTAAAAATTCCTAATAATGCCAAAAATACTTAAATTTGTGCATCTCCTGATTCACATGTGCAGCCATGTTGGCATTGTAGCTGGTGTACTCTGGGAAGTTTTCTTACCCCTTAGTTTCGAGTTTGGTCCTGAAAAATCTCTGTTTCAAGGGCTATCTATCCCTTCCCCTTAGCCCCACGCCTTCAAGATAAAGAGAATTGGGACACCCCTACCCCTTCATGTGAACGGGCAAAACCAGGGGTAGTGGTAAGGGGAAGGGCTAAGGGGTAGAATTGGCATTGGGCCTTAGAAAGTATTTTTTGCACACAGTTACTCTGTCATCAGCTAACCTCATACTCCTCCTTGAAGCCGTAGCTGTCGGAGGTCTTCATCAGGTTGATGTGCTGCAGCAGATCCGCCACTCGTATGGCCGGATGGAGCTGTCCCGTCTGATAGGGCGACTCGGTGCCCTCGCAGTGGTATCGTGGGATGTCCAGCAGTCTGCTGTTCTCCGCTGCTGCCGCTGCCGCAGTGTGGTTCTCATCTGAGGAGGCACAGAGATCCCTTCAACATGCACACCGAGGACTTTCAACAAACCTCTGCACATGCCGTACTGCAGAAAACACTTTTCTTACTTAGAGTTTCTGCCTCGTTTCTAGTCCAAATATCCAAAAACCCTTAAATCAAGAAGCTTTTTCTAGACAAGCATGATCTTGTTTTTCCTTTTGACAAAATATTATCCTGCTTACCCTTATTGGCAGACTATTTAGCTTGATTTAAGAAAAAACTCACTTCATTTTGACAAAATATTTCTTTAAACAAGACAATACTTGATGCTTGTCCAGAAAAGGCTTCTTGATTTAAAGATTTTAAGACACAAAATCTAAGTAAGAAAAGCATTTTTCAACACATACACGCAAAACCCCCACAAATGCATATAAAAGCCCAGAGATGAGCACTCTGCACAGGACAGAGGCGTTTCTGCACACACACACACACACACACTTACCAGTGATAGGCACTTATGGGGCAGCGGGAGAGAAAAAGACGGTTTAGTTCAGCGTCAGCTCAAACATTCTAAAGGGCTCTGTACAGCAGATGGGGTGACATGGACTAAACATACACAGGACATAGCTACGGGACACTAGGACCAGGGGGACCACAGACAAAACCACTCTCTACGCCACAGCCACTCACTAGATCACTTGTGTTACATTCTTAGGCAAAAACTGTACATTTAAAGAGACAGTTCAACCTAAAGTGAAGATTCTGTCATCATTTACTTGATCCAAATCTGTTTTTTCTTTCTTTCTGTTGAACACAAAAGAAGATATTTTGGAAAATGTTGGAATATGACAACCACTGACTTCCATAGCAGAAATAACTAATCCTATGGAGGTCAATGGCTGTTTTTCCCAGCATTCTTCAGTATTTCTTGCTTTGTGTTCGACAGAAAGTCAAACATGATGGAACGACTGAATGAGGAGTAAATGGTGACAGAATTGACTTTTTTTTGGTGAGCTGTCCCTTTAAGAGCTTGTCATTAGGTAGCGCTCCACAAAAGGACACCTCTGTAGCTCCTCAACCACTGAAAGCTGGATTTTGGCATCTTAGAGAAGCAATATTGACGTTTGAGGTAGTTTTTACAGGTGAATAAGCTACAAAAATGTCCCACTGTTTTGCCCCAGTGAGAAGCTGATGAATCTAAAAGTGTAGCAGCCTATTTGCAGCTTTATGCTGGATTCACACCACATCTGAAGACAACACAATTCTTCTAAATCACTCATGGGTAGGGTTGGGTACCGGACCAAACCAGATTATTAATTTTGGTGCACTGGTGCTGCGACACGAACGTAAGAAGCATTAAGGAGTACATCAAAGTCACACATAGCTACGTGCTGTCACACCATCTAGAGCAGGGGTGTCCAAACTCAGTCCTGGAGGGCTGGTGTCCTGCACAGTTTAGCTCCACCTTCCTTCACACACCTCCCTGAAAGTTTCAAGTGTACCTAGAAAGAGCTTGATTAGCTGGTTCAGGTTAATTGGAGTTGAACTAAAATATGCAGGACACCAGCCCTCCAGCGCCGAGTTTGGACACCCCTGATCTAGTGCATCATAAACATTTAGAGCAGAGATGCCTAAACTAGGGCACGCAGGCCAAAGTTGGCCCTTTGTATCCTTTGATTTGGCTCGCCAGAGGGAAAATGATTGGGAAGGGTTGGGGAGCACCTTTAACAGAGATTCTCATTTCTATAAACGAAATGTTTCAATTAAATGTTTTAAATGAATCAGATATTTAAAAAATGTACATACAGTACTGCAGAAAACCTCAGCGTGCAAATCAAGGCAGGTTTAGCATGACTAGCGTATTCGCTATTGAACTCTAGCGTTTTATAAATTGATTTTTTATGGTTTTATTGTAATAAGTTTGTTCAAATAATATACATTTTCAAAAAACTATAATGCGTTAGTAAATCTGGGTAATTTAAGTAATTATATTAAGTAATTTTAATAATTTATTAATTATAAATATTATGAAATAAATTAGGAAATTACCCATGGCACTTCTTACATTTTGCTATATTTACTTTCGGCCCACAGCTCTCAATCAAGCTTGGGTTTTGGCCCTTCACATGAAAAAGTTTGGGCACCCCTGATTTAGAGGGATACGAACACCGTTGGCAATGTTTGCCATTTGTTTTTGTTGCTTAGGGAACGCACGCATATAGGCAACGTGCGCAGTTTAGCGCATCCGGTGAGCGCCTCCCTTCAGATTCATCAACACGCATGATCACGTTTATCAAATTTGCTTAAACTAAGCATTCTAAAGATTCTGACACAGCAATGTGAAGC
>LR812538.1:4309769-4372269 GCA_903798195.1 Danio kyathit | reverse complement strand
TGGGCCCGAGGATCCCTTGAGCTCAGGGCTCTCTCCAGGGACAGCACGCCAAAGAAGCTATGTTTGAATAATGAGCTAAGTGTGAACTCTTGAAATAAGGTGAATTAAATTAAAAATAAGGAACATCCTGGATCTGTTTCTTCGCTTTTCTTTTTTCTTTTTTTATGTATTATAGAAGTATCGGATCGGTATCACTAGTTACTCAAAATCAAATGACTCGGACTCGAGGGCAAAAAAAACCTGATTGGGACATCCGTAACAGACATTGAATAATCACAATGCAAAAAAAATGCTTTTCTTACTTGCCTTAGTCTAGAAAACATATCTAAAAAATGCTTCGATCAAGGTAAAATGTTGTTTTGTTTTCAACTTGAGAGAAAATAAGTCAAAATTAAGAGTTTTTTGTTAAACAAGCGCCAGTGGGGTAAGTAAAATAATCTTTTTTTTGCATAAATCATATATATTCCATATTTATAGAGTGATTAAATACTATTCTGAAGCTCATAGTCAAATATAAATCAGACTCTCGATGTGTCTATGGTGATGCTGCTTTCGATGCTGAAAGCATATATTGTGCAGCCCTAGTGGAAACTAAAATACTGTAGATCTTGTGTTGTGTTTAACAGAAGAAATAAAGTCACACAGGTTTGGAGGACGAGTAAACGGTGACAGAATTTACATTTCTGGGTGAACTATAATGTTGTTTCTCCTACTTTATGCCCTGTGGAGCATTAACGACCCATACCATCCCTTTACTATAGTGTGCAGTAATGTAATGTAACGATCAGAAGAGCAGATGATGTGTGTAAAGTGTGAGTTCATGTTGTCTTTAAAGCTGAACTGAATTGCTCTGTAGGGAACTATGAAGATCCGCTCACACAGACAGTCACACAGTCCTCACCTAATACAGCTGTTGGCACCAGAGGCTCATTAGGCACTGCAGAGAACACAGGCAGAGTTATGGAGGAGGAACACACCAGAGGAAGAAGAGGAGGAGGAGGAGAAGGAGGAGGAGGAGTTAGAGGAGGAGGAGATAGAAGAGGAGGAGAAGAAGGATGATGAGGAGGAGATAGAGGAGGAGGAGGAGACGAAGGAGGAGGAGAAAGAGGAAGTGATAGAGGAAAAGCAGGAGGAGGAGATAGAGGAGGAGAAGGAGGAGGAGGAGATAGAGGAGGAGAAGATAGAGGAGGAGGAGGAGAAGGAGGAGATAGAGGAGGAGGAGAAGGAGGAGGAGGAGATAGAGGAGGAGAAGATAGAGGAGGAGGAGGAGAAGGAGGAGATAGAGGAGGAGGAGGAGGAGAAGAAGGAGAAGGAGAAAGAGGAGGAGAAGGATGAGGAGGAGATAGAGGAGGAGGAGAAGAAGGAGAAGGAGAAAGAGGAGGAGATAGAGGAAGAGCAGGAGGAGGAGGAGATAGAGGAGGAGGAGAAGGAGGAGGAGATAGAGGAGGAGGAGAAGGAGGAGGAGGAGAAAGAGATAGAGGAGGAGATAGAGGAGAAGGAGATAGAGGAGGAGAAGGAGGAGGAGAAGGAGGAGGAGAAGGAGGAGGAGATAGAGGAGGAGGAGAAGGAGGAGGAGGAGAAAGAGATAGAGGAGGAGATAGAGGAGAAGGAGATAGAGGAGGAGAAGGAGGAGGAGATAGAGGAGGAGAAGAGGGAGGAGAAGGAGGAGGAGATAGAGGAGGAGGAGAAGGAGGAGGAGGAGAAAGAGATAGAGGAGGAGATAGAGGAGAAGGAGATAGAGGAGGAGAAGGAGGAGGAGATAGAGGAGGAGATAGAGGAGAAGGAGATAGAGGAGGAGAAGGAGGAGGAGATAGAGGAGGAGAAGGAGGAGGCGGAGAAAGAGATAGAGGAGGAGATAGAGGAGAAGGAGATAGAGGAGGAGGAGGTGGAGGAGGAGAATAGGAAGGAGGAGATAGAGGAGGAGGAGGAGAAAGAGGAAGAGGAGGAGATAGAGGAAGAGGAGATAGAGGAAGAGGAGGAGATAGAGGAGGAGGAGGAGGAGGAGGAGGAGGAGGTGGAGGAGATAGAGGAGGAGGAGAAGAGTGAGGAGGAGATAGAGGAGGAGGAGAAGAAAGAGGAAGAGGAGGAGATAGAGGAGGAGGAGGAGGAGGAGGAAAGAGGAGGAGGAGAAGGAGGAGGAGAAAGAGAAGGAAGAGGAGGAGAAGGAGGAGGAGGAGGAGGAAGAGGAGGAGAAGAAGGAGGAGAAAGAGAAGAAAGAATGACGAGATAGAGGAGGAGGAGAAGAAGGAGGAGGAGGAGAAGGAGAAGAAAAGAAGGATGAGGAGAAAGAGGAGGAGGAGGAGAAGGAGGGGGAGAAGGAGGAGAAAGAGAGGAAGGGAAGAGGAGTTGAGCTGTTTGTTTATCCTCCTGATTCCACTGAAGTGTTGATGTTACACAGAGGAGTGTTATAATATAAAGTCATTATTAATAACTGAACCACACACACACAATTGCACAAATCTGCACAGTATGTTATAGCAGCAACATGTTGGAACAGAAGTCATAATACACATCTGGAAACCAGAGTGAGGCAGTCTAGATCAGCTCTGCAACCTTATGCTGTGTTCACATGAGATGCGGATGAAGAGTCAAGCGCGAGTGATTTACATGTTAAGTCAATGCAAAGACGTCAATAGACATCCTGCGGCACGAATGACGTGATTCGTGCAAATAAATTGCTGCAAATTGAAGGTTTTGACATGCAAATTGACATGCAAATTGACAGATTCACTCGAGTTGGTAAATCTGAACTTTAGTGGAGATTCACGTCACATTAACCAATCAGGAGCTTGCTCTTTTAGGGGAGTGATTATGACGTAGCGCCTGTTGTTGGTGTCCTGAGGGGAAATCCTGCCGACACTGGACAACAGCTCATCAAACTGGGCTCGCCTGGAGGAGTTGATGAACTCAGTTCTGGGTGCACCTCTGAAAGGATCTAGTGGACTCAGACACGACTACAGGCACTATGTCATAATCACGCCCCTACTAGAGCAAGCTCCTGATTGGTTAACGCACCACGGATGTCCACCAAAATTCAGATTTTTCAACTCGAGCGATCTTCAAGTTAAGCCCATCAAACGCCCGAAACCCTCAATTTGCACCATGTCATTAGCTGCCTCACTGACATGAATACCGCCGCGTCTTTGCCTTGACTACACATGTAAATCACTTGCGCTTAGCTTCATCTGCATCTGGTGTGAACACACCATTAAAGGGGAAACTTACAATAGAGTGGGACCTCATATAGAGTCATTTTGTGTTCTTGTGGCCCAGTTGAAAGTCTTTGATGATCTGTTACTGGGTCATGGCGCGGTGGTTGGAGACCACTGGTCTAAACTACTCAAGTCCACATATAAATAACTCTTATCACATGGGCCACATTTATAGAAGACTTCTATAGGCATAAAGTGGAAACTCCTGGGGTAAAATAATCAGATCAATTTTTGCTAAAGTTAAAGAGGCCATATGATGCTTTGTTTGGTTTCCTTCTCCTATGTTGTAGTGTGACGCATGTGTTTGTGCATAAGATACAGTATGTGTTACTTAAAGCACTTTAAGGGAAAGTTCACCCAAAAATACAAATTCTGTCATTATTTACTCACCTTTTAAGTTTGTTGAACACAAATGAAGATACTTTGAAGAATATTGAAAACCATGGCCATTTTCATTCTGTTAAACGCAAAATAAGATATTCTGAAGAATGCTGGAAAAAGCAGCCATTTACTTCTACAGTAGAAACAAAAAATACTATGGAAGACAATAGCTGCTTTTTCCAGCATTCTCCAGTATTTCCTCCTTTGTGTTTTATAGAAGAAAGAAACTCCAACAGGTTTGTTTGGATGATGAATAAATAATGACAGAACTTTCATCTTTGTGTGAACTGGCCCTTTAATTTATGAAATACTATTCCTACATCACAAATGTGTCTGTCTCAATCTGAAGGTAAACACACAGAAAGAGCAGCGAACTGTAGTGTGGTCTTTATGTCAGCTGCTAGGGTACTTTGAGTTATGTGGTGGTTTGAGCGTTTCAGACAGACTGGTGCAGTAATGTCAAAATATGTGTAAAAAAATCAAGCATTTAGGATGTTAAGATAGGGATAAAGTACATTGAGGAGGCTGTTATCTCAGAATAAAGCCCCACAGGTTTATCAGCAGCCCGACGTAAAGTGCAGCATGTTGTATAAGACTGAAGGGTTTATTTTGAGAAAACAACTCTGCTTTACATGGGTCACAAAGCTGACAGAAACAGCTGATGGAGTATACACTAACCTGCACATTATTCAGACAAAAGATGGCGCCAAACAGTCAAAAAGCAAAGCTGGGAGAAACAAACCCGGTCAGAATGGAGTACACACTAACGTATGTGATATTATTGATGGTCAAAGTGTTTGTCAGTTCTCAGATGAGTCTGTGTTATTCAGCGGTTGTTATCTAGGAATTATATACTTTTGAATGTTGTGATTGACCAATCAGAATCAAGTATTCCAGACTGCTGTGTAATAAAACATGTTACTACACCCCTCTCTGAATTACTTGATTCTGATTGGTCAATCACAACATTCAAAACTATGTTATTCCAGGATAACAACAGATTAAACTAATAACACAGACCTACTTGGGTACTACCAATCATCTGGACCAATAATTAATATTTTCACATACATATTTATATGCTTATTAGTCACTCTGCTGTCTTTCTGTTTGGGAAAACTGACTGAATACTGTAATGAATAATGAATGAACATATCAATAATAGGTTAATGTATGCTCCTTTAACCATTTTTCTGTCAGCTTTGCATTTAATTAAAGATTTAATTATTAACTAGAAAGTGCAAGTTAGTGTATACTCCATCAGCTGTTTTAGTTTCATGTAATTAAAGAATTAATACACTTGTTTTGTGTCTAATTTTTGTTTTGTGGTCAGTAGCCGTGTAATAATCAGCATAAAGTACATCTAGTCGGTTGTTATTACAGAATAAACCCTTCAATTCTATACAACTGCTGCTGATAAGCATGTAAGGCTTTAATCTGATCAATAATATTGCTTTTAGTCTTATGAAACAGCATCTTATGTCCTCATATCAGTCAGTCAGCGTGATGTAGATGTGTGTGTGTGTGAGTACTTGTTTTTATATCCTGGTGGAGACTTAAACCTGAAAGCACACAGACTCATAGGGACTTGTGTCACCATGGGGACAAAAATTGAGGTAAATATGCTCATGAATCAGACAGAATGCAGTATTCTCAAGATATAAAAGAGCAGAATATTTGCTTTGGGGTTGGGTTTAGGGGGAGAAGAGAGAATATATGGGTTGTACAGTAAACATCATCACGGCAGGAGAGTCCCCTCTTGGATATAGAAACAAGCCTGTGTGTCTGTGTGTGTGTGTGTGTGTGTGTGTGTGTGTGTGTGTGTGTGTGTGTGTGTGTGTGACTTACAGCGGTTGCTGAAGTTGTGTGAGTCCATGAATGTGACTGTCATGGGCTCCTCGGCGTGCAGTGTGCTCTGGTCAGCGTAACTGCGGTCCATGGAGTTCACCATGTGGGTCATCTCCTGACGGGTGTTCCCGATGGCGTCCTTGCGCTTCTTGGCAAGCTTCCTGATAAGCCAATCATCAAAACAAAACAAAAAAGATCTGATTAATAAACATGCTCCTGCAGAAAACAGCCTTCATTCTAGCCCTCAGACACCCCAAGCACCCACATGTAGGAATAAACAGAAAACAGGAGAGAGAGAAAGAGAGAAAGGGATGATCCATTAGGAAAGTGTTTAGTTCCACACCAAAGGACAACTTGGAGGAAACTTGCAGGAAATACTTTCACATTAGTGGATGTGGAGCAGAGAAATAAAACCATGCCTGCTCAAAACAAAGAGAGTTGATTTTACTGTCTGCGCAGACTCGAGATTCAATCTTTAGAAATCATTGATGATTTTGTCCATGTAGACAAATCAGTAAAAGCCCAGTTCATATTCCTGACAAACCTAAACATGTATATTTGTGTTTACTGTTATAGGAGACAAAAATCTGCTTTTTAATTTTCTAATAATACAGTAGTAATAAAAAAATGAACAATACTAATATAAAAAACTATTCCAAATTATATAAAAACTATAAAAGTATGTGAAAACTACAAAACCTTTTTTTTGCTCTGTTAAACATCACTTGAAACAGGAGGGTTAAAAATTTTGCCGTTAATTAATTAAATATAATAAATAAATACGTAAATACAGTACATATATAATATTTTTCTTTCTTTAAGTTTGCTCAAATCAAAGCAGTATTATTAAAAAGTATTATTATTTTTAATTGTCTACAGAACAAACCACTGTCGTCCAATAATTCATCTTACTTGCCTAATTAACCTTCTTAAGATTTTAAATATCACTTTAAGCTGAATACTAGCATCTTGCAAACTACCTAGTAAAATATCATGTACTGTCATCATGGCAATTAGGTAATTAGTTATTAGAAATTAGTTATTAAAACAATTCTGTGTTAAAAAATGATCTGCATTAAACAGCACTTCACAGAAGATCTAATAATTCTGTGTTCAGCTGTTTCAGTTAAGAAATATCCCTAAATGAGCAGTTTTCTGTACTTTGTGATTACAGCTTTTATTTTTCCCCATGTATTTATATTTTTGAATTGCATTATGGGATCTTGATCTTTCCTCCAACAATTTTTAACCTTAAAAAGTTGTAAAAAGTGACTTTTAGGAAAATTGTGATGAACGGCTCTATCATACACCTGGCGCAATAAGGTGCAAGACGTGTTGCTACTTTTAGACCAATGCAACCTTATTTTTCACATTTTCCATCACGTTGTTTAAATAATAAATCCATTTGTGCCACTGTGTGGACTCATGGGTGTTCTGGTCTAGATAAGAGGCGTGTTAAGGCGCATTGTTGACGCGTTGCTATTTTGAGAATCTAAAATAGACTGTTCAATAGACCAACTGAGAGCAGGTCTAAAGTCCAGCACAGAGCGCGTCAGTTGTGTGCCTTGCTTACACATTACTTAATACACACAGGATGTACAGAAATACACAAATATCTTTACAAATGAAAAAGAATTAAAGGATTAGAATATAACAAAAATTATTATCTTCTACATAAATACAAAAACCACTGCCTTCATGCCTTCTTCACCTCGGGGGGCTTTTTTAGTTTATTCACAACAATCTGCATTAGTATAATGTTATTATTATTAGCAGTATTATTTATTATACGCATATTTATATTTGCTTTATTAAAAACAAGTTTAGATTTGTTCACCTGTGGGGTTTTGGAGACGTCTGCATCACCATATGGGGCATAAGAACAGGACGTGTGTTTGGATATAACTCAGTTGTTTGACCACACATCATTATTATTGTTCATTTATTCATTTGCTGGAAATTAGAACTGAATTTAGAAATAGTTTTGAAACAAATCTTTACGCTTAACAAACTAAATTAAACATGTAGGCTGATGGATGTCTTCAGTAAAGTTAGAACAACACTGTTTCCTTATCCACGAAAGAGTGAAAGAGGCTGAATGGAGGAGGCTTGTTCTTTATCCTCGCGCTGCAGATGCTCTGTTTAACGGTTTTCTCACTAGTGAAGCGTTCAGTTTTTCACTTACAAAATCCACAAATAGCAAAAGTGGATTCGGACAGCCTCTTAATGCTTTTGTGCCCTGCGCTTTGAACGTTGCACCTAGATCGTTAAATAGAGCCTATAATGTCTGGGTTGGTGTTGTATATCGTAAGGTTTTAGTAGCGTGATATACAACAGCACATTTTGTGTTATTTTACAGACTTACTTCTATAGATATTACTTCTTTTACATTATATTAGTACTAAAATGTAAATAAAGTCACTTTGTTAAACTGTAGAGTTGAATTATCAACATCAAAAGTCGACAGAGCAGAGATCAACATCCCATAACGCAATTCACAACTGTAAATAAAGGAAAAACACACAAAATATGGAAGCTGTTCATTTTTACAGTGGATGTTGGTGCACTGACCTGACAAAAACACTTCATGGTTTTACTTTTTAAGAGTAAAAGAGTGTCATCATGTCATGAAATGCAATGTAAAGCGGTGAACGAAAGATGGTTTGTAGAGCAAACGATGTGTGCAGTTTATCCGCTCTTCATGTCTGAAGTCTTGAGTTTGTATCGAGATTAATCGTGACAGAACTTCTGAAGGGGAAAACCACTGAAAACATCTTCAGCAGACGGGATGGAGAGCTGGATGAGACAGGGCGAGTGACTATCCCACACACACATGCACACACACGCACACACACAGAGATAAGCAAAACCAAGCCCAAACACAGAAACACACACAAGTGCAGCATTCTTTTTTCAAATAACACCGCTTGGATGCGACCGTCGCCGAGCGAGTCCAAGAAATACTGAAATGCGAGAATGAATCAAAAGCAACGGGATTGGTCGAAGCGACTTGTGTTTTGTCTTGAAAAAAGGATACTGCATCTTTAAAAGACTAACCATAGACAGAGAGCTTTAGCGCTGCTCTGAGCGTCTCTGTTACTTACAGGTAATATGAGTACGAATAGTAGCTCCTCCTGGCGAGCGAATGAGAAACAGCACAAACAGATGAAGAGATATTGGTGAGTGCAATGCCGGGAACAAAAATCCACCTTTAGCAACAGAAGCAGCTTTAGCCGGAGCTCTTTCAACTCTCATTCTCTGACACATGCATGTATGCCTTCAGCTAGCTACTCGTCTCTCAGGAAGCCTCTCAAAAGAGGCTCTCAAAGCCTATTTACTCGTCTGTTAGGAGGACAAATAATGTGAAATGAAGAAGAAAAAACTAAATACAAAAAACTCAACAAAAACACTACACTTGCTTTCATCTCAAAGCCTATTTACTCTTCTGTTAGGACAAATAATGTAAAAATAAAAAAATAAAAATCAGAGGATGCAAAATATAAATTTATTTTTAATTTAAATATTATTTATTTAATTAATTTATTAAATAATAATAATAAAAATATAAACTAACACATCCATGCCTCTCAAATACTATTTAAAATCACAAAAAATAAAGGAAAATGAAAAAAAAAAAGTAAGTAGAGCAGGCAAAAGAAACAAATAAAGAAAAAAAACAATTGTATGCCTTGATCTCAAAGCCTATTTACTCATCTGTTAGGAGGAAAAATAATAAATAAAACACTCAAAATGAAGAAAAAATATAATCAGAGCATGCAAACAACAACAACAACAATAATAATAATAATAAAACACTGACACATGCATGTCTTCATCTCAAAGCCTATTTACCTATACGAGGACAAAAAAGAACAACTTAAAATGGAGTAAAAATTATTAATTAGAGCATGCAACAACAACAACAACAACAATAATAATAATGATAATAATAATAATATTAATAATAATAAAAAACACTGACACATGCATGCTTTAACCTCAAAGCTTATTTACTCTTAGAAGAAAAAAATTATCAAAATTAATCAAAAGAAAAAAATAATCAAAGATGCAATAATAATAATAATAATAATAATAATAATAACGATAATAATAATAATTATAATAACGATAATAATAATAATAATAATAACGATAATAATAATAATAATAAACCCTGACAAATCAATGCCACTCAAAGCCTATTTACACGTCTGTTAAGAGGACAAATACAAAAAATTAAGAAAAACTAAGAATAATTAAGAAAAAAAGCAAGTATAGCATGCAAAACAAAAAATAAAAAAATAAATAATAATAATTAAAGAACACTGACGCATGCATGCATTCATCTCAAACCTATTTACTCTTAGGACAAAAAAAAAAACTCAAAATTAATATTTTTAATAAAAAATATTTATTAGAGCATGCAATAATAATAATAATAATATTAATAATAATAATAATAATAATAATAATAATAATAATAATAATAATAATAATAATAATAATAATAATAATAATAATAATAAAGACACAGACACATGCATCCCTTCACCTCAAAGCTTATTAACTTTTAGAAGGAAAAATAAATCCAAATGAAGAAAAAAAAAAATCAAAGATGCAATAATATTAATAATAATAATAATAATAATAATAATAATAATAATAATAATAATAATAATAATAAAACACAGACACATGCATCCCTTCACCTCAAACCTATCTACTCTTAGAAGGAAAAATAAATCAAAATGAAGAAAAATAAATAAATCAGATGCAATAATAATAATAATAATAATAATAATAATAATTATTATTATTATTATTATTATTATAAACACTGACACAACCATGCCTCTCAAAGCCTATTTACTTGGGAAAAAAAATGAAGAAAAAAATGTAATCAGAGCATGCAAAAAAATCTACAAAAATATAAAAACACTGACATATATGCTTTCATCTCAAAGCCTATTCACTAGTCTGTAAGGAGGAGGAACAATTAAAAAAAATGTTTAATAAAACTCAAAATGTAACCAGAGATTGAAAAAAAAAAAAGTGTTTGATTAGGGTCTCTGACTGATTAAATCACTGCAATTAACTTCAAGGCATAGAACATAATTGATTTTAAAACAGCCACTTTTAAAGAAAGAAAAATCTGTAACACTTTACAAAACAGGACAAGTAGTTAAGATGAGTAAATGTATTTACTGACATGAACAAACAATGAACAACCACGTTTTCATTATCTAATGTCTACAAAATGAATAAATACTGCAATAAATGTGTTGTTGATTGTTTGTTCATGTTAGTAAATACATTAACTATGTGTCCCGTATTGTAAAAATGTGACCAAAAAATCATCCAAGTCAAGCACAACAAAAAAACTGATGAATCAAATGCTGCAAATCAAACGTGTGAGCTGCTGACGTCCTGCAAAACAATCAATGTCAATGACCACTGTTTTAAAGATGCAGTATCTTCAGTTCAGCATTGAGAAAATGCCCTATTCTGTTCACTCCTGAGTCCCGAGGCTCAAATATGTGCTCGTGTTCACTTCCTTTAACTGGGAAACACAATCATGGGCTCACACATCTGCCAAGTGCGTTTACATGTGTTATTGGTGTACTGCACTTCACCAAAATGTATGACCTTTGCTTAGTAAAACAGCATCACTTTGTTTGAAATGATGTCCATTCAGACAGTAGCTGTGTTTACATGCAGAAATGTGAATTAGATTTATGTGCAAGACTGGAATATCTCATATAACATTTGCGAATTAAGCAGCTTTTCATCCAATGAGGAACAAAAGAGAACAAAATCAGCACTTCCTGATCAACTGGAGCAAATATCAGGCAGAGAAGTGTAGTTTGATGCGTTGGGATTCACCACTGTGGTGTTTTTTCTTCTCTAATAAATGAGTTGCGCCTCAGAAGACGAAATGCAATGAACAGAATGTGGTGCTTTTGGGGGCGTGAGATGCTCGTTGGGTGCGCAGACAGATGCTCAAGACAGTTCTGGAGGTAATAATAATAGAATAATAATAATACTGAAACACTGTGATGACGGACTGATGGCTGAGGCCTTTTAGAAATCATCAACATTTCAGATGTTTTACAATGTGCTGGAAACATCTGCTGTAAACTCCATTAATGCAAAGTTCCTAAAACACACATTCACTGTATATCTGATCATCATCTGTCAAAAACTTAATTACATCATGTATACTAATGAAGCACAGAGTTTACTTACTAAGGGCTCCATTTTAATGATCTAGGCGCAATGTCTAAAGCTCATGCCCCAAAAGCATTATGGACGTGTCCGAATCCACTTTTGCTATTTTAAAGACAGGAAAATACACTCTGTGCCCCTGCGCATGGTCTAACAGGGTTGTGTTTATTCTGTTAATGAGTTCTCAATGTGTTTTGTGCATAATGTGCATTAAACCTATCAGAGTCTCATCTCCCATTCCATTAAGAGTCAATTGCGTCGTGCCATGATGCATTTGCTATTTACATGGTGGACTGTGGAAAAACTGAACGCTTCACTAGCGAGTAAACAGTTAAACAGAGCATCTAGAGTGCAAGGATTAAGAATGAGCCTCCTCCATTCAGCCTCTTTACTTTACTTTTACTCTTTACTTTACTCCTTTACTTTAGTGGAGTAAGGAAACGGTGGAAACTCACTCCACTGAAGACATCCATCAGCCTACATGTTTAATTTAGTTTGTTAAGCACAAAGATTTGTTTCAAAACTATTTCTAAATTCAGTTCTAATTTCCAGCAAATGAAAAAATGAACAATAATAATGAAGTGTGATCAAACAACTGAGTTATATCCAAACACACGTCCTGTTCTTATGCCCCATATGGTGATGTAGACGTCTCCAAAACCCCACAGGTGGACAAATCTAAACTGTTTTTAATAAAACAAATATAAATATGCGTATAATAAATAATACTGCTAATAATAATAACATTATACTAATGCAGATTGTTGTGAATAAACTGAAAAAGCCCCCTGAGGTGAAGGCATGGAGGCAGTGTTTTTATATTTATGTAGTAAATAATAATTTTTGTATAAATTTAATCTATATAATCATTTTAATATATAAAGATATTTGTGTGTTGCTGAACATCCTGTGTGTATTAAGCAATGTGTAAGGATCCTCATAGGTGTATAACTAACGCACTCTGCGCTGGACTTAGCAGCTTTTAGTTGGTCAATGGCGAGGTCTATTTCAGTTTCTCATAACAGTAACGCACACCCATAAGTGCACACACTTATGGACACAAATGCACACAAATGGATTTGCTTTTTAAACAACGTGGCGCAAACTGTGAAAATTATAGTTGCGCTGGTCTGAAAATAGCAACAAATCGCGCCATACACACTTTGTGCTTATTGCGCCTGGTGTACAGGTATAATAGTGATCATTACTGTATGTGTTTACAGCACAGTTTATGAGCACTTATTCTTATCTGCAGAGTTTATGTGTATCTTTTCTTATCGAATAAAAAGTTTGATACTCAGCTGTGTGCATACACATTTTTTAAATGTATGTTTATGCGATAGTCCAAAATGCAAATCAAAATGGATAGAAACACAGCTACTGAAACAGTTGTATGGTCTAATTAAGAGGTCATTG
Source organism: Danio kyathit (assembly GCA_903798195.1). Taxonomy (NCBI): domain Eukaryota; kingdom Metazoa; phylum Chordata; class Actinopteri; order Cypriniformes; family Danionidae; genus Danio; species Danio kyathit. Next base: position 4,359,187 of record LR812538.1, on the reverse strand, counting down.
TGTATTACAGTACAGTATATCAATTCCTATGTCAGTTTCTACTTTATAATTATTAAAGAATCAATAGCTGGTGTCGGCATTCATTGATTCAACGTCACAGATATTGGCGAGGTTATTTGTATTGATTTGACCTGTGAAGAACACACCATGTATACTTTTAGGCAAATTAAATCTGATTATAATGGTGTTTATTGATCAAAGATAGGACTGGAAAATATGTGATGTTGTTGAGTATTGAGATAATGATATGTCTTACGATATATAACATTTCTCTACAAATAATGCTATTTTTATTAGCTATGCTTTTTAAAATCATTTATTAATTTAATGATATTAAAATAAACAGGTAAAATATATTTATCAGTTGTAATTCAGACTAAAAAACTGTGTTGGGTTCCAAACATTAACTCTGTAAAACGCCTGAAAGTGAAATCCTGCGCAGATATCCTGACTCTGATTGGCTGTTGTCATTTTCCTCTCTCGTCTCAACTTCGCCCATTAGTGTTCATTTTCAGCTCTGCGTTTAGCTTTGGGCTCCAGCCAATAGCAGAACAGCAACTACTGGAAAGGCGGGGCTAAAGATAGTACGGCCCCATCTGATTGGTCAAATTTAGACAACCAATTTATCAAATAAATGCACTTCATCAAACATGTCTAAGATATTAATATTGCATATACTATTATCTCGATCATTTTGTGACATATTGTATTGTGCAGCCCTAATAGAAGTGTTTGGAGGTGACACTGTAAATCTGACACTGTTCTCTCTTCTGGCTGCCGTTTTTTTTCCTTTTTCTGAAAGTCATGAAAACACTACTGTCTAGTTTCTCTTTTATTATTTCAGATAATACAGGCAGTGCAGAATTATTAGGCAAATGAGTATTTTGACCACATCATCCTCTTTATGCATGTTGTCTTACTCCAAGCTGTATAGGCTCGAAAGCCTACTACCAATTAAGCATATTAGGTGATGTGCATCTCTGTAATGAGAAGGGGTGTGGTCTAATGACATCAACACCCTATATCAGGTGTGCATAATTATTAGGCAACTTCCTTTCCTTTGGCAAAATGGGTCAAAAGAAGGACTTGACAGGCTCCGAAAAGTCAAAAATAGTGAGATATCTTGCAGAGGGATGCAGCACTCTTAAAATTGCCAAGCTTCTGAAGCGTGATCATCGAACAATCAAGCGTTTCATTCAAAATAGTCAACAGGGTCGCAAGAAGCGTGTGGAAAAACCAAGGTGCAAAATAAACTGCCCATGAACTGAGAAAAGTCAAGCGTGGAGCTGCCAAGATGCCACTTGCCACCAGTTTTGCCATATTTCAGAGCTGCAACATCACTGGAGTGCCCAAAAGCACAAGGTGTGCAATGCTCAGAGACATGGCCAAGGTAAGAAAGGCTGAAAAACCACCACCACTGAACAAGACACACAAGCTGAAACGTCAAGACTGGGCCAAGAAATATCTCAAGACTGATTTTTCTAAGGTTTTATGGACTGATGAAATGAGAGTGAGTCTTGATGGACCCGTGGCTGGATCGGTAAAGGGCAGAGAGCTCCAGTCCGACTCAGACGCCAGCAAGGTGGAGGTGGAGTACTGGTTTGGGCTGGTATCATCAAAGATGAGCTTGTGGAGCCTTTTCGGGTTGAGGATGGAGTCAAGCTCAACTCCCAGTCCTACTGCCAGTTTCTGGAAGACACCTTCAAGCAGTGGTACAGGAAGAAGTCTGCATCCTTCAAGAAAAACATGATTTTCATGCAGGACAATGCTCCATCACATGTGTCCAAGTACTCCACAGCGTGGCTGGCAAGAAAGGGTCTAAAAGAAGAAAAACTAATGACATGGCCTCCTTGTTCACCTGCTCTGAACCCCATAGAGAACCTCTGGTCCATCATCAAATGTGAGATTTACAAGGAGGGAAAACAGTCCACCTCTCTGAACAGTGTCTGGGAGGCTGTGGTTGCTGCTGCACGCAATGTTGATGGATTCTGTCAGTGTTTTGATTCGTTCACCATGGATGGCAGGCTTTTGAGTGTCCTTGCAAAGAAAGGTGGCTATATTGGTCACTGATTTGTTTTTGTTTTGTTTTTGAATGTCAGAAATGTATATTTGTGAATGTTGAGATGTTATATTGGTTTCACTGGTGAAAATAAATCATTGAAATGGGTATATATTTGTTTTTTGTTAAGTTGCCTAATAATTCTGCACAGTAATAGTCACCTGCACACACAGATATCCTCCTAAAATAGCAAAAACTAAAAACAAACTAAAAACTACTTCCAAAAATATTCAGCTTTGATATCAATGAGTTTTTTGTGTTCATTGAGAACATGGTTGTTGTTTAATAATAAAATTAATCCTCAAAAATACAACTTATAATAATTCTGCACTCCCTGTATGATTGTAAAAATGATTTGTTGTACTCTCCCATTTACTGCGAGTTCAGCAACTATGACAGACTTCTGCTGCTGAGAAACCCACAGATGTGAAGTGTTGTATTTGTACATATATGTAATGGTTTGTCATGCCCTTAACAAGCATCACAGTGCATTTGGGTATTTTCATACTTTAAAAAATGAAGGTGTGGAACTGTTTATAAATCTACCTGTGTGTCTGTGTGGACATGACCTTTGCCTCACTGGATTTTAACGCTGCTTTATTGGCAAATGTTTTATGTGATATTCCAGTTCTGCACACAAGTCTAATTGACATTTAGGATGGAAACAGAGCTGTTGTTTTCCGAACTCCTGTATCGAGATGACAGTGGATCTCCACACACTGACGCTCAGAGAGATCTACCAGCCCGAAAGCTGAGCCGTATAGCCGGATGCTGAGTCTGTTGAACATCTACCATCGGATCTTGCATGAATGCATGATGATCTGATGATCCGTGCACCAGAGATGTACAGAATGAATGGAGAATGGAGGAGGATGAGAGATCAGTCGAGGACACGGTGGAAAACATCCAGGGTTTACCAGAACATGAGGTTCATTCACCAGAAAAATAGCCCAAAACACAAAATAAGAATCTCTTCATCAATAACTCTTCATTAAATCCCAGAACATCTGTCTTCAATACAAATTAATCATTCAGAGTGAATCTCTAGTAAACAGCTCACTGATTCAAATGATTCAGTCTGAGTGAGTCTGCTGTAAACAACTCACTGATTCAAATTACTCGGTCAGAGTGAGTCTCCAGTAAACAACTCACTGATTCAAATTACTCGGTCAGAGTGAGTCTCCAGTAAACAACTCACTGATTCAAATTACTCGGTCAGAGTAAGTCTCCAGTAAACAACTCATTGATTCAAATTACTCGGTCAGAGTGAGTCTCCAGTAAACAACTCATTGATTCAAATTACTCGGTCAGAGTGAGTCTCCAGTAACAACTCACTGATTCAAATTACTCGGTCAGAGTAAGTCTCCAGTAAACAACTCATTGATTCAAATTACTCGGTCAGAGTGAGTCTCCAGTAAACAACTCATTGATTCAAATTACTCGGTCAGAGTGAGTCTCCAGTAAACAACTCACTGATTCAAATTACTCGGTCAGAGTGAGTCTCCAGTAAACAACTCACTGATTCAAATTACTCGGTCAGAGTGAGTCTCCAGTAAACAACTCACTGATTCAAATGATCAATTTAGAATGAATCTCTAGTAAAAAACTCACTGATTCAAATTATCTGGTCAGAGTGAGTATCCAGTAAACAACTCACTGATTCAAATGATCTGGTCAGAGTGAGTATCCAGTAAACAACTCACTGATTCAAATGATCTGGTCAGAGCGAGTCTCCAGTAAACAACTCACTGATTCAAGGATCAATTTAGAATGAATCTCTAGTAAACAACTCACTGATTCAAATGATCTGGTCAGAGTGAGTATCCAGTAAACAACTCACTGATTCAAATGATCCATTTAGAGTGAATCTCCAGTAAACAACTCACTGAGTCAAATGATTTAGTCAGAGCGAGTCTCCTGCAAACAACACATTGATTCAAATCATTTAGTAAGAGTGAGTCCAGTTAACAAGTACCTGATTCAAATTATCCATTCAGAGTGAGTCTCCAGTAAAAAAAAAAAAAAACCTCACTGATCCAAATAATTAATTCAGAGCAAGTCTCCAGTAAACAACTCACTGATTCAAATGATCCATTGAAAGCGAGTCTATAATCTATAATCTAGTGTGCTCCAGAATACTGAAGAAATTCACATGTAGTAGATATAAACTACTTCTGTCTAAATGGATCAAAGTTTTTTTGCCGTCACCTCATACTTCAGTTTCTCATCAAATCTTCTGACCAATCAGATGCTGATCAGCAGTGTGTGACGAATGCTGGTATTAAAACTCTTGGCAGTACATTTTCCTGATAACAGTGTACTTGCTTAAGCTGAAATGCTGAGACTGGAGCAGGGTTTACTGTGCTTTTACTCAGGTGCTTTGTCATCTCTATAACATGAACTACAGACAGGCTGAGCAACACTGAATCTAAACGAGGCAAGACGAGCATCACTGATTCACGCTTATCTCATCATATCTGTGTGTGTAATGATGAGATATTATATAATTACATTACCGCAGTGGTCTTAAACTCAATTCCTGGAGGGCTGCTCTGCATAGTTTAGCTTCAGCCAGCTCTTGAACACCCTGTTTAATTAGATCAGCTGTGTTTGATTAGGGTTGGAGCAAAACTGTGCAGAGCTGCGGCCCTCCAGGAATCCAGTTTGAGACCTATGAGACAGCGAGTGCGTATAAATGAGACAGAACACTCTCTCTGTCTGCTCTGAAGAGGCTGTTAGTGTTTCCTGAAGGACTGCCGTTCCAGATAACACCACATGATGGCGCCATTACACAGCAGAGAGAGAAGCTGGTGTGTGTGAGAGACGATCTGGAGAAGGATGAGCTCAGAAAACAGACCATCAAAACCATCAGCAGAGACGACGGACACCTCTCTTAACACACACACATGCACGCACACACACACATACGTGCAAGCACACATACATTAACATACACAAACCGATGCATAAAACACACACACAAACTCAAAAGCACACGCAGAAACACACATCACATACAACTGAAAGTACACACACGCACACACAAGCACAAAAATGTACACACACAAAATACACTCGCATGTACAAAATCCCAAACATGCACACACATACACGTGCGCACATATAAGGATACATGCGCGCACACACACACACGCACGCACGCACGCACGCACACGTACCCACACACACACACATAAATGCACACACACACACACACACACACACACACACACACACACACACACACACACACAAATGGATGCACAAAAACACACACCACTGCACAAAACACACACACAAACTCAAAAAGCACATGCAGAAACACACATCACATACAAATGAAAGTACACACATACAAACACAAACACACATGCGCAAACACACACACAAAACACACTCGCATGTACAAAATCGCAAACATAAACACACACATACATGTGCACACATACAAGCACATACATACACATACACACAAAGAAATGCACACACACAAATGCATACACACACACATGCACACTCGCATGTATAAAATCACAAACATGAACACACTCGCACACATACACATGTGCAGATACAAGCACACACACACACAAAACACAGTAATGCATGCACAAGAAACAAACACACACAAAAACACACACATTCAAACAGACACACCACATACAAATGAAAAATACACACACACGCACACTCGCACACACACACACACACACACACACGCACACACACACACACACACACAAAACACACATTTGCACAAAAACACAAGCATGAAAACAAACACGTTCATGAAAATGCACACATACACAAACACACACATTACACACAAAAACAAAAAAGCAGTGTGTTCACTGTCAGGACATTCACAAAAACTAAAACACCCACACACACACACACACACAAAACACAGTAACGCATGCGCAAGAAACAAACGCACACACACACAAACACACACATGCAAATGAAAACACAAAAACACACCACATACAAATGAAAAAATATATACACAAAAACCAACACATGGACAAACACACACACACACAAAACACACACATATGCGCAAAAACACATGCATGAAAACAAACACGTTCATGAAAATGTACACACATGCACACGCACACACACCCACATTATACAAAAACAAACAAACAAACAAACAAACAAACAAACAAACAAACATGTTCACTGTCAGGACACTGACAAAAACTAAAACACACACACATGCAGGCACGCAGGCACGCAGGCATGCACGCACACACGCACACACACACACACGCACACGCACACGCACACACACACACACACACACACACACACACACACACACACACACACACACACACACACACACACACACACACACACAGTCTCATCTACAGTGTGAACAAACCTCTGCTAAATAAATTAGTTTGGTCTCCGCATGTCAATATTCTGATCTTAAAGGCACAGTGCACCCATTCTCTCTCCTCCATGTGATTTAACCCAGTGTGAGCGTCTCTGTTGAACACAAAGGAAGATATTCTGAAGAATGCTGAAGAAACCGTTGTGTTTTTATGATGGGAGTCAACGGCTGCTTTCTCCAGCGTTCTTCAGTAGATCTTCCTTTGTGTTCAACAGAGACGCTCACACAGGGTTGGAGGACGAGTAAAGGACTGATCGAGGTGAACTGTCCCTTTAAGGGTGTGTTTGTTTCTGTCTTTGAGTCCTACTTAAAACATATTCACAGTTTTGCGAGGCAATAAATGTGTGGCTTTGAGTTGTGTGATATCTGAAGTGCTCTAGATGAGGAATGACTTCACTGAGGCAGGACGCATGACGATGGTCAGACGTGAGCGTAAAGACCACTCTACTGTTACTGCTCTATTCCAAATCAATCCTCCTCCAGTCTGATTCAGTCCAACACTGATCAGATCAGACAAACATCTCTCAGTTCCACAGAAACATCAAGCAGCACAGCGCTCACTACACTGACAACATTCACAGAACTCCATCTTTAAATACCCCAATCATCTCGGTGTGTGTGCGTGTGAGAGAGTGAGAGTGTAACGTCCCATTCACACAGGGCGTCAGCGTCAACGCTTTCCATTCACTTTAAATAGGTGACATCAGGCGTTGCTGAACTGAATTGTGGATCCGTCTGCTTTGGGAAGTTGGTAATTTCTCAACTTTTCAAGCGTCAGCCAATCAGATCGCTTTATGCAAATACCCCAGCTCAGACAGTAGCCAACTGTGGACTAATTTCATTGGCTGACGCTGCTATGATGATTGCTTCAGCCCCAACTTCAGACACGCCCTCGGTCAAGCGTTGACGCTGAAGCCCCGTGGGAATGCATGGTAAGAGTGTGTGTTTGTGTGCGTGTGTGTGACTATGTGGATCTGTGCGAGTGCATGTGCATGAGTGTGTCTGTGCGTGAATGTGTGTATGGTTCAGTGTGTGTGTGCGTTTAAGTGTACATGAGTGTGTGTCTGTGTAGAAGTGTGTTTGCTTGTGTGTGTTTGTGTGTGAGAAAGAGTGTGTATGGGTGTTTTTGTGTTTGTGTGTGTGTGTGTGTGTGTGTGTGTGTATGTGAGAGAGTGCATGTGCATGAGTGTGTCTGTGTGTGAATGTGTGTGTGTGTGGTAGAGTGTGTGTGTGTGCGTTTAAGTGTACATGAGTGTCTGTGTAGAAGTGTGCTTGCGTGTGTGTGTGTGTGTTTGTGTGTGTGTGAGAAAGAGTGTGTATGAGTGTGTTTTTGTGTTTGTATGCGTAAGTGTTGAGTGTGTGTGTGAGAGTGCATGTGCATGAGTGTGTCTGTGTGAGAATGTGTGTGGTTAAGTGTGTGTGTGTGTGTGTTTGAGTGTACATGAGTGTGTGCCTGTTTGTGTAGGTGTGTGTGTGTTTGTGTGTGAGAAAGAGTGTGTATGAATGTGTTTGTGTGGGAGTGTGCTTGAGTTTGTGTGGGAGTGTGCGTGATTGTGTCTGTATGTGTGTCTGTGTGTGTGGTTGAGTGTGTGTGTGCGCATTTGAGTGTACATGAGTGTGTGTTTATATAGGAGTGTGCTTGTGTGTGTGTGTGGGTTTGTGTGGGAGTGTGCATGATTGTGTCTGTATGTGTGTCTGTGTGTGTGGTTGAGTGTGTGTGCGTGAGTGTGTGTCTGTTTGTGTAGGTGTGTGTGTGTGTGTGTTTGTGTGTATGAATGTGTTTGTGTGGGAGTGTGCGTAATTGTGTCTGTATGTGTGTCTGTGTCTGTGTGTGTGGTTGAGTGTGTGTATGCATTTGAGTGTACATGAGTGTGTGTTTATGTAGGAGTGTGCTTGTGTGTGTGTTTGTGTGTGGGAAAGAGTGTGTATGAGTGTGTGTTTGTGTGGGAGTGTGCTTGTGTGCGTGTATCTGTATGTGGGTGAGTGAGAGAATATGTGTGGTTGAGTGTGTGTGTTTGAGTGTACATAAGTGTGCTTGTGTGTATGGAGTGTGTTTGGGTGTGTATGTATGCGTACGTGTGAGTGCGTGTATGTAAGTGTATGTGTGAGAGAGTGCATGTGCGTGAATGTGTCTGTGTGAGAATGTCTGTGTAGTTGAATGTATGTGTGTGCGTGTCTGTTTGTGTAGGAGTGTGTGTGTGTATGTGTGAGAGAGAGAGAAAGAGTGTGTATGAGTCTGTGTTTGTATGTGTAAGTGTCTGTGTGTGCATGTGTTTGTGTGAGAGTGCGTGTGCGTGACTATGTGTTTGTGTGACTGTGTGTTTGTTTGAGAGTGTGCTTGTGTGTGTGTGCAGGTGTGTTTGTCCGAGAGTGCATGAGTGAGAGTGTTTGTGTGGGAGTGTGCTTGTATAAGTGTGTGTGCATGCATGTGTGTGTGTGTGTGTGTGTGTGTATATATGCGTGAGTGTATGTGCATGAGTGTGTGTGCGCGTGAGTGTGTGTGTGTGTGTGTCCGCTGCTGATGACGGTCTGCTCCTGTTGATGATGTGATGGGATGGCAGTGGAGGAGGGTGCTGGTGTGCTGGTGGGCAGTTCAGAATAAACACACACACACACATACACACGCACACACACACAGATCCTACCGTTTCTTGAGCAGCAGGATGGCCACGAGCACCAGCAGGATGAAGACCAGCACTGCAGCGCTGATGCCGGCGATCTTCACCACCTGATCTGTCTGTTTGGCCGGGTCTGGAATCACCTCCGGCTCCTCCGTGGCTCCTGGAGAACACACACACACACACATTCAGAAAACAAAATGAACAACATTCAGCCTGAAGCCGGCCTTCTGTGTTTGATGAGAGTTATTTGGGGTCAACATTCCAACAAAAGTATCGAGGTCACAGATATGAAATATACTCAAACTCTAATGACTAACGGCCAGACGGCTGCTTCTCACTCAGGACTGCTGTTTATGCTAATGAGGGAGAGATGGTCATTAATGGGCGGGGCTTTCCCTTCTCTGATGACACGTACAGCGGGAGAATGTGTTTCTGCAGACTGTGTTTATCAAGTCTGAGAATAAACAATAGAATGAACTCATGTTCACCATTAGGGCCTGGATATATTCACACACACTGCTTATTCACCCCATATTAAAGTCATGTTTGTGTAATAGGGTCCCTTTAAAGCTGAAGCCCCATCAGTGTTTAGTGAGATTGCTCTCTCTGGCTGAACTAAACAACACAACGAGTTGAAAACGACTGTCGGATGTGTTTCTCCAAACATTGGCAGACGAGCGCACCATCAGTTCATTGTGGAGCGCTAAAAGTATTACCTGGCACACACATGCATTAGACAAAACTGCTAAATGAGTGTGCTGTAAAAATAAAAGCGAGAGAGAGGGTGAGCGCATACGTACACACACACTTCTAAATAGCTATAAATGAATCCTAAAATGATGATTGATAACTACGCTGTTTTGCATCTGCCTCTTCTTCTTCTTGTCTTTGCTCTATAGATGTTTTTAGGTCACGCTTTATTTTAATACTACTAACAAATCCTTAAAGGTGCTGCATGTAAGTTTTTGATTCTTCTAAAGCATAAAAATACCATAATATGTGTGCAGATATTTAAGAAACATCCCAAGTGAACATACTTGTTTAACTGAAAAACAATGCTGAAGTCAGATATTCTGCTTTGAAAATGGTTTTTTCCGTGCCGGAACGCTGTCTTTGTTTAGGAAAAGTTAACCTGCAGAATGCCAGTTTAGCCAATTATATTTCAGCACTCCAGGTTGCCTTGTTGGAAAACAGCGTATTTCATTCATTCATTCATTCATTCAAAAAGGCTCTGAAAGCATGCGCCCGTGACCGAAATGGACAGTATCAGACGTCGAAATGAGACAGATTCAGTTCCACATGAGGTTATTAATTAGCAAATGATATAAATATTACGAACGTAAACATTAGGTGAGCAGGTTACATTGTAATCTCGTGTCCTAACAACACGCAAACAGCAGTTTGACTCTTTGCACCAGACGAAACACGACAAAAATGTAAATACAGCCTTTCAGAAGCACAGAATATGCACTCACTCACGAAACGGTAAGGTTTAGAATCCATTCAAACTCACATTGTTAGCATTTAGCACTGAATAAAACACACGAGGCTTACCTGAGGTGCACTGTCATAGGTTTCACATGTTGAGCTGTGAGAAAATGAAACCGTTTCTAATATCTCAATTCGAGGTGTTGGTTAGAACTAAAACTCCTTTTAATATGGAACATAATTCCTTGATTTTATTTAGAACACGGTTTAAATCACTCGCTCCTGTACTCAAATCTCTGGCATCCCACGCGTGTGTTTATTTTGATCTAGGAGTGCAATACCCAGTTCAACCACTGGGTGTCAAACTTACATACTGCACCTTTAACTAAGACTTTCAGTTCAATACACTAAAATATTCAGCTCAGCAACAACAAAATAAGGTTAAGAATCTTGGTGTGATTCTGGAGATCTGAGTTTCAGTAGCCATGTTAAAGCAGTAAGTAAATCAGCATACTATCATCTCAAAAACACTGCAATTCAAGAGTTCGCACTTAGCAGATGATTGATTATAAAGCTTGTTTGGCATGCTGTCGCGGGAGAGAGCCCTGAGCTTATAAGATCCTTGAGCCCGGGGCTCCCTCCCGTTTGCAGGACGAGAGGGGAGTTTGAGCTCAGGTAGATCTCGAGAACTCCCCTTCTGTAGTAGCTAATAAACAGATAGTGATTGCTTTTAAGAGATCACTACTTACTAGGAGCATGTCTATGGTGCCGATTTGGATTAGTCAGTTAACTTAAGTTGCATGTTATTGGACGGTGGGAGGAAACCGGGGTAAACCCACGTGAGCACGGGCAGAACATGTAAACTCAGCACAGAAACGTTGGCTGGCTTGGTAAAGACTAGAACCAGTGACGTTGCTGTGAGGCAAAAGTGCTAACCACTGGGCCACCGTGCCACCGGTCTAGGAAAGGAGGAGGAGTAGGGGTGGAAGGGGGGATTCTTCAAAACGAAGATGTCTGTGATATGGAACTTAGGGTATTTATAGTGGCTTAGGAATCGTCTGATTGGTGAATCATAAATTGGATAATGTGGGACCAGCCGCAAGCAATCATAAGCACGTGATCCTCTCGAAATCAGTTTATAAATAAACTTCAGGAGTTAGATGCTTTGTTTCCAGCAAGGATCATAAACACCTACTGCCATCTAGCGTTTCAGAAGTGTTATTGCAGAGCAACACAAACCACAAGGCAGGCGCTGTGTCACGTCGATCGCTTGATGAAGAAGTATAAACCAGCCTCTATCATATCTTCTTCAAAATATCTTCTATACTGTTCAACAGAATCAAGAAACTCATAAAGGTTCCTAACCACATTTTGAGTGAACTATCGTTTTAAATAAAACAAAAGGCATTTATGGGTATGACAGCTAATCATGAGTCTGCATGTCCTGGAGTGTTGTGTTACGGTGTTGGTGTCTATAACCCTGTCAGAAATCCATCAAAGCGCTGCTCTGTACAGCATCTCCAGTATTGATCCAGACTGAAGTGCAGCGGGTCACATTTACGGCGGTCTGGCTGCTCGGCCTGTAAATGCCGCATTGTGTGAGCCGTCTGTAAATGGATCTTGGGTCTGTCCTGAAGCTCTACTATAAGCTTTTAAGAGTGATAAGGCAATGACCCGCTGACACGGCCTCTTAAATAAAGCCATCAGCTGTGCTCTCTGCCTCTGGGGCTGCGCACGGATGATTTTCACCACACAATAACACTCAGACAAAACCCGCGGCTCTTGTGTTCTTGGCTCTGCATTTGTGTGAGTGAGCAGCCAGAGGGAGAGAGGCTGAGATATGAGGCCTAATGCACTATCATCATCATCATCTCTTCCTCTTCACCTTAACATGCTGGAGTGCTGCGTTAGCTACAGATGACCTGTCCACCACACACACACACACACACATACCAGTACAGTGGTAAACACCATGATCTGCACTGAGAAACCGAGGCACAATTACACTCATCCTGTCAGCTGTACACAAAGCCTTTTCCCCCCTCATACATTTAAAGTCACTATTGACAATATACAGTGGTGTGAAAAAGTGTTTGCCCCTTACTGATTTCTTGTTTTTTGCATGTTTGTCACACTTTAATGTTTCAGATCATAACACAAATTTAAATATTGGTCAAAGATTACAAGTAAACACACCATGCAGTTTTTAAATTAAGTTTTTTTTTTCATTATTAAGGGTAAACTAAATGCAAACTACATAGCCCTTTGTGAAAAAGCGTCTCCCCATAAACCTAATAACTGGTTGGGCCACCCTTAGCAGCTACAACTGCAACAAAGCATTTTCGATAACTTGCAGCGAGTCTGTTACAGCGCTGTGGAGGAATATTGTCCCACTCATCTTTGCAGAATTGATGTAATTCAGCCACATTGGAGGGTTTTTAAGCATGAATTGCCTTTTTAAGGTCAAGCCACAGCACCTCAATTGGATTCAGGTCAGGACTTTGACTAGGCCATTCCAAAGTCTTCATTTTGTTTTTCTTCAGCCATACAGAAGCGGACTTACTGGTGTGGTTTGGATCATTGTGCTGCTGCAGAACCCAAGTTCACTTCAGTTTGAGGTCACTAACAGATGGCCGGAAATATTTTGGTCACAGCAGAATTCTAGCCCCAGACCATTAGACCTCCGACACCACCACATTTGATTTTTTTTTACAGTAAAAGCCTTGTCAGTCCATAAGGTATTTCCCCAAAAGTCTTGGGAATCATTAAGATGTATTTTTGCAAAACTGAGATGAGTCTTTATGCTCTTTTTGCTCAGAAGTGGTTTTCGTCTTGATCTCTGCCATGCAAACCATTTTTGACCAGTGTCTTTCTTATGGGGAGTCATGAACACTCACCTTAATGGAGGCAAGTGAGGCCGTATTTTGTGACTTCTTGGATGAGTTTTCGCTGAGCTATTGGTTTGTGGTTAGTTTTTAGTTTCACTCAGCTGTGATAACTCTGAGTTAAGTTTCGCTTTAATTGGGGGGGGGGGTTTAAGTCTTTATTTAAAAACTGCATGATGTGTTTCCTCGACTTACCCCTAACTAATATTTTAATTTGACTGAGTCTGAAACATTAAAGTGTAACAAACATGCAAGAATATAAGTCACTTTATTAATCTGGAGTCGCCACAGTGGAATGAACCGGCAACTCATCCAGCATATGTTTTATGCAGCTGATGCCCGTCCAGCAGCAACCCATCACTGGGAAACATATAGCCTCTGGGCGTCTTCTTCAGCATGCGCTCGCATTGACAGTTTTGCGCTTGAGTGCCTCCAAGTGCTGTTTACTGTAACTTCAGCAACTCCATGCACGAGAACAAAAAGGCCAATCTGATTGGTGGAGAAGGTTTTAACGCGGTGGTGTGCACGATCACATTGACGCCCTTTAATTAGTCACGAGGCGTTAAACGTCGATGGAAAACGCGAGCAAAAAACGTCTCTGTGTGCACGGGCATTTAGGGTATATTTTGTTGTACATTTCAGACACGTCTTTCTAGTACACATTTACGAGAAGGTGGTGGTGTTATCGTTACACTTATACAATGCACACGCGATGACCCTCTGTAAACCAATCAGCTTTCAGCAGTTCTAGCTCCATCCTTTAGTACCACACTGTTGTGCTAAGTAACCTTACAAAAAGTGGTACGGTTGGCTATTTTGGAAATGAGCCAATAAGGAGCTATTCTGGGGTGCGTTTCCCAAACAACTACGTAACTCGCAGCTGAACTATCACAGTACGATGCATCGTTTGGGAAAAGAACGATGTAGTGAAAAGCGTTTCCCAAAGCCCGTAGTTTCTCTGTCGCAGATCCATCGTTAACCCACATTAGTTATAACGCCCATAATGATGCTCGAAACGGGGTGGAGTAACAACTTCTTTAGAGAAGAACCCCATAATTTCTTTGTACAAATAATATTGTTTTACACGCACACGCATTTAAAATAAAATCCAATATTAGTTTTGCTAAAAACATGCACTCGCTTTCCATATTAATTGAAATGTATGTTATCGGCTCATATAGGATCAATGTTTCCTTTACAAATATTATTGAGAACATTACATATTGTATTCTAAAACATAAAATCACTTACAAAAGCTAACACTATTCTAATATCAAATATAAATTATATAAATAAATAAATAATGAGGCTATTTATTAAGAAATTAAATTTATATTTATTAGGAAATGAAAAAAATCCTACTTTAAAATAATATTAATAATATTAATGATGATGATGATTATCATTATTATTATTAAGTAGGATATTGTTTATTTTATTTATTTATTTATTTAAGTCTACTTTTACAATTTGATACATGCAACAGGCCCATGTCATATACAGTACAGATACTTAATAAATAACCTACTATAAATTAAAAGCATTACGTATGCTGTTTTTTGTTTTCACAAGCTTTGGAGACGTGACATAAATTCCGCTGTTAAATAATAGGTCACCTATAGCTTTCACCATGAGCCACCACTGTGTTCCAAATGGCATCAATGTTTTCAAAGTGCACTGTGAAGGGAGCGCAATTGTAAACATGAAGATCGCTAAGACTGAACTGTAAAAATACTTTGAAAGCAAATGACACATAAGAGAGATGACTTTAATGCTTAAATAAAAAAATCATTCCAAGTTTAAATGTTAGAATGTTCTAAATGGATAGGGCATAAGGGGATAAGTGGGAATAGACCACAGCCAGGAACTATGTTTCTAACTACCGCTCCAGGGGTGTAGATGCAAGCATGGAAGTTTGCGACGCAGTTTGTGAATGTTCGTTGGAACGACGAATTTGGGAAACACCAAATCAACAAACTATGTTTTTAACGACACAACTTGCGACCTTAGTTGGCCATTGTTGGTTTTCAGAAACGCACCCATGATTAGATTAAATAAACACATTTTGAGTTGTTGGTTGAAAGCAATGAACAGTAAGCTGAATGAAAGCAGTCCATGTAGCTGGTGTATTTCAGAAAGTCGAAAGCTGAAGCCTCCAGCAGGACGTCCCGCAATCAGTTTTGACACCCGGGTGAAAGGTGATTAATCGCGCCGCTGTGTGGTTTTAGATGCAGGCCTGTATTGGTTCAGACACCAAATTTTGCCCCTGCCAGAACATTTGTGTTTCTGTCAGCTCTTATGAGGCTGATCTGAGAGAGAAACACTGGGAGCCATTCAATGGAAATTGGATTACGTCCATTTTGGAGATAAAATTCCACGCTTAAAAACAAAAATGCATTTTTGTTGCTAAACAACACATGACGTGGGCTACATCTAATCCGTTCTGGGACCGCTCTGAGCCTCGGGCAGACTTTTATCATTCGATTTCCTGCTGAAAAACAATTAATGAAGAGCCAGAGGGGGAAATAATATGCAATAACTCAGACGAGACACGACCGAAGGTGCTTTCTGTTCTGTCATTACCACAACAGCACACGCACACGCACACACACACACACACACACACACAATATAAACACACCAGCGTATCGCTGGCGGGACAAAAATGCGGGCAAAACTACACGGATTTATGATTACGGTCTAACCGTGACCTGACTCTTTTGATATATACAGACACCTCTATGGCTCAAACAATCGATAGAAAATGTTAGTGCTGCTTTTCAAACACACCGTCTCACATCATGTGAGCCAAACCATAATTATTATACAAAAGTAAAGGAGGAATAGTGTGTTGAGGAATAAAAAGGGAAGACTGCTAAATGATACAAAGATTGCTCAGGAGCTTTTTGTCCAAACACTAGCACAAAATCATTTTAGAAAGTATGTGTACTAAAATAAACCTTTGATGAAAAGACTAAAACACTAAGAGTTATCAAATCACATGATCAGATTGAATGTAAAGCCCTTTAAGGCTTGTGTTACATTAGGGACGGATTATTCTTTCTTTATTTTATTAGCTGTATTTATTACTGTATCGTGAGTGGCAATGCTTTGTTTTAAGTGTACTCAGAGTGAGCGTTATTACCACCAGCCCTCTCTCTACCATCCCTTTACCAAACACCATTATCATTAGTACACAACTACAGCAGGACAGATATTATATAATCAGAATTCATGCAGAATTCCAATGCTGAGAAACTGTAGAGTAGATAACATTTTACTTCATTAAAAGCCTTACTGGCCTGAGCGAAAGCAAAAACTCCAACCTGAGGGTAAAGAAACAAGCAAAAAACACACTTCATTTGAATTAGCTATTAAAAGTTAACATAAATTCAGGGTCTGGCAACCTTTGCTATCCTATATTAAAACTTAATGGGCTACTACATTATAACGGTTAACATGTGACCTTCCCCTAATTGTTCATTGAATTATTTATTTTGATTCACTTATAGATTTTTTTCTCTATTTCTTTAATAAGATGTAATAGTTTTGTAATATAATTCTATGGTAGTATTGTGTAGGGATGTGCACTGTCCTACTGTACATCCGTTATGTGTTATGTGGCTGTGTTTATTGTGTTATAATGAAAAATCAATAAAAAAGTATTTGAAAGTAATAAAACTAAATAAATAATAAACGTAAAACATAAACATGGTTTATTTTAGCTTTTTAAAATGAACTTTTGAAAATACCCTTATATTATAACTCACCAGCAGAATATGTCAATATACAGTATATATATATATATCAAATACATATAAGGGAGATGTTTATGATATATGAGTGATATGTAGTGTTGAAAATAAGTTCTGAAATCAGAAGAAAAAATAAACATTTTGTAATCTTCCAGGACCTTCCACACTGATCAACTTCTGGGATCTTAATCAGTAATCAGTGGCTACATTACGCAAAGAATGAGGACAAAGGTAAATGTAATTATTGTAATAAACCTATATGCTTCTAGCAAGGTGTCATGACCCACATGACCAAGCATCTGTAGTTGGTTTACAGTGTAAAACAATGCACTGTGTTTGGTTTACTGTGCATCCAGAGTGCAAAGCTCCAACTCAACAAAATGTTGCGTGTGAAACTCAATTCTTCCTCACTTCAAAGGAAAAGCTCACACAAGAACAATCTGAGGTCTCACAGGGGTGCAGCTTTGCGGGGAGAAGTTGTTATTAATTACATATACTGTATATATAGCTATTTTCTGTACACTCAAAGTGCTTTACAGAGTTTGGGGGGATCTCCTCATCCACCACAGTGTGCAGCATCCACCTGGCAGCCATATTGCACCAAAAAAAGCAAACCATAGACCAGCTTATTGGAGTCTCCTTTGCTATACTGGAGCGTTACGACCCACAAAGACTGCAGATAAGCGCCTCCCTGCTGGCCTTTCTAACACCTCTTCCGACAGAAACCTAGGTTTCCCATGTGCTCCACCTGGATGACGGGATGCCAGCCATATTGCACCAGACTGCACACCACAGACCAGCTTATAGGTGGCGAAGAGACAGAATGATGGAGCCAATGATCATATGGGGATGGTTAGGAGGCCATGGTGGACAGAGGCTAGTGGGCAAATTGGTACGGGATGTCATGGACACACCTCTACTCTTTTCAAAGAACATCTTAGGATTTTTAAGAACTAAAGAGAGTCAGGACCTCAGTTTAATGTCTCAGCTGAAAGTCAGCGCTCACTGAACAGTATAGAGTCACCTTCACTATACTGGGGTATTACGACCCACAGAGACCACAGATAAGCACCCCCTGCTGGCCTCTCTAACACCGCTTCCAACAGAAACCTAGGTTTCCCATGTGCTCCACCTGTAGGACGAGATGGCAAGTACATTGCACCAGACTGCACACCACAGAACAGCTTATAGGTGGCGAAGTGACAGAATGATGGAGCCAATGATGATATGGGGATGGTTAGGAGGCCATGATGGACAGAGGCTAGTGGGCAAATTGGGCTGGGATGTCATGGACACACCTCTACTCCTTTTAAAGAACATCTTGAGATTTTTAACAACCAAAGAGAGTCAGGATCTCAGTTAAACGTCTCAGCTGAAAGTTGGCGCTCACTGAACATTATAGAGTCACCTTCACTATACTGGGGCGTTACAACCAACACAGACTGCAGGTAAGCGCCCCCTGCTGGCCTCTCTAACACCTCTTGCAACAGAAACCTAGGTTTCCCATGTGCTCCACCTGGATTACGAGATGGCAGCTATATTGCACCAGTATGCACACCACAGACCAGCTTATTGGTGGCGAGGAGACAGAATGATGGAGAAAATGATGCTATGGGGACAATTAGGAGGCCATGATGAAAAAAGGCCATTGGGCAAATTGGGCCGGGATGCTGGAGACACACCTCTACTCTTTTCTAAGGACATCTTGGGATCTTTAACATCCAAAAAGCATCAGGACCTCAGTTAACATCTCATCCAAAAGACTTGAACAGTATATAGTCTCCTTCATTATACTGGGGCATTATGACCCTCACAGACCACAGGTAAGCGCCCCCTGCTGGCCCCATTAAAACCTCTTCCAGCAGCAACCTAGTTTACCCATGCGCTCTCCCGTCAAGAGTATTTTATTGAACTATGCTTGAGACAGCCACGCATAGAGACTTGGCTCACTAGACGTCCATGAAAACTAAGAAATGTTTAACCCTTCAGTGCATTTAAATGAGGACAGTACTAATTATATCCTGATTTGTCATGCTTGACTGAAAATGCATAGGCTGTAGTGTTTATGGTAACGGGTCAGTTCTAATGGGCTGGTCAAGCTTTGCCTCTTCCAGAAAGCTGTGCACATTCTCAAACACACTCCTGCTGCGTACACTAATGTACCTTTATAACTCTGCTGAGAGCTCATAAAACACCAAATCACAGACATGACAGAAATGAACACACTCTTACATCATCACCACAGAGAGAGAGAGAGAGAGAGAGAGAGCAAGACAGAGAGAGAGAGAGAGAGAGGGGGGGGGGGGGGGGGGGGGGGGGGGGGGGGTAATGAGAGGGGCAGATGATGCTCTTACCTTTAAAGGCCAGTTTCAAACACTGCGTTTTACTCTCCTGGAGGAGAAAAAACAACAAGCTGTAGTTAATCTTAACAACTCTATGATCAGCAGAGCATAACCTTTACACACTTTATAGTATGGGTAAATTAAAAGCTGTATAGGGACAGGTTTAGTGGAATGGTAAAGGTTAAAGGTTGGTTAAAGACAGGTTTAGAGGTATGGGTAGTTTAAGAGTTGGTTAGAGACATGTTTAGTGGTGTGGGTAGGTTTAAACATTGATTAGGGACAGGTTTAGTAGTATGGGTAAGGTTAGGGGCTGGTTGAGATTAAGGACAAGTTTAGAGGTATGTTAACTTTACGAGTTGGTTAGAGACAGGTTCAGTGGCATGGGTGGGTTTAAAGGTTGGCTAGGGGACAGGTTTAGTAGTATGGGTAAGGATAAGAGCTGGTTGAGGTTAAGGACAGGTTTAATGATATGGATAGTTTAAAGGTAGGTTAGAGACAGATTCAGTGTTATGGGTAGGTTTAAAGGTTGGTTAGGGACAAGTTTAGTAGTATGGGTAAGGTTAAGGGCTGGTTGAGGTTAAGGACTGGCTTAGAGGTAGGGGTAGTTTAAGGGTTGGTTAGAGACAGGTTTAGTGGTATGGGTAGGTTTAAAGGTTGGTTAGGGACAAGTTTAGTAGTATGGGTAAGGTTAAGGGCTGGTTGAGGTTAAGGACTGGCTTAGAGGTATGGGTAGTTTAAGAGTTGGTTAGAGACAGGTTCAGAGGTGTGTGTAGGTTTAAAGGTTGGTTAGGGACAGGTTTAGTAGTATGGGTAAGGTTAAGGGGTGGTTGAGATTAAGGACATGTTTAGAGGTATGAGTAGTTTAAGAGTTGGTTAGAGACAGGTTCAGTGGTATGGGTAGGTTTAAAGGTTGGTTAGCGATGGGTTTAGTAGTATGGGTAAGGCATACTAAGGTATTCTGGTATGAAAATCATAGCTTAATTTGTAATTCAAAGGTAAGTACAGTACACCATTAAGACGGCCTGAGGCAGCACAAGCACTGATCTCCACACTGACCTTCTCTACTCGGCTGACCGCCTGGAAGTAGATGTTGTAGTCTTTGCGGGGTGCGAGAGGAGCGTTCCAGTAGCCGTGGTAGGTCTTGTTGTCTCCTACAGTAAATGGCAGCGGCTCCTGCAGATTTCTGGGAGGAATCTCTGCTGCAAAGTAATAGGGAAGGCCGGAGCTGACGGCGCTCTGATAGGACACCGGCTCCCGGTAACACTCGCCTCCACCAGCCTCACGGCGCCCGCGATGAGGGTTGATCTCCTTCACCACTATCTGATAGGCGCTGTGGAAGACGGACACAACACGAGAGTTTTACCAGCAGCTGAACACCCTCAGCTTTCACATCTCAGCAGCATCATAATGCCAGACCAAACATATGTACTATGAGGGCATCTGCACCAAGTCAACATATTTTTGCTCATTTTTTAAATAAAACTGAGCTGTTTCTTCCTCCAAAAAACCCAGGCATCGGTACTACTACAGCTGCAGTCAAATTTATTAGCCCTCCTGGAAAATTTTAAACATCCTTTAGGAAAATTCTTTGAAAAAAAAAATGTAATAAATAAAAAACAGAAGGCTAATCATTTTGTTGTACATGAGCTATGAATGCTGATGTATCAAATACATTATACAAGTGTATTTTTATCCAAAAGCTCAAGTAACTGTTCCAAATAAACTAAGATTAATAATTAGTGTATAGGGGAGCACAGGTCTCGGTGCTCTACATCCGCATATTCTGTTTTTCTATTTTTTGCATTTCTCCTGCTCCAGTAAATAAACAGCATAGAGGTGAGTGTGTTTTCCTCCTCCTCCATCTGCGTGTGTAGGAATGAGTCTGTCACAATGATGGCTGAATTACTGAAAGTGTTCTCAAACTCAGAAACTCAAAGCATGCAGACGGAGAGGAGAAGAGGAAGAGGAGGATGAGGACTCGGGGATCTTTGAGCAGAAATGTGGAGGAAGAGAATCAGTAACTCCAGCAGCAGCAGAGGCTCATTACAGCACACTGAAAACACTAATGAAGCAGACACACACACACAGTATACACACACACACACATATATATACAAATACACATATATACACAAACACACGTACACACACCTAGAGACAAACACACACACACACACCTGATGGGTGCTCCTTTAGCCTGTGCAGGTTTCAGCAGGACAGTGATGGTGGTGGCCGTCTCATTCAGGGACGCCTCTGACCCGTCATACTCCTCCAGCGTTGGCGCTACACACACACACACACACACATACACACACGGAAAAAAAAATCATGAAAAATCACAATGAAATATAGACTGTTCACAATAGACAATCATGTAACAATCTCAACCTTGAAAACACAAATAAAACTGATAAAAACTGCAATTATACCCTTTAACATGTTACTTTAATATACTTCATTTATTCTATTATAGTATTTACATATTATCAATATTTTGAATATTTTCTCTTTTCTTTTATGATGTTTTGCTTTTTTCTGTACAGCACGTTGTACCCCAGACATGCTCAATAATGTTCATGTCTGGTGACTGGGCTGGCCAATCCTGGAGCACCTTGATCTACTTTGCTTTCAGGAGCTTTGATGTGGAGGCTGAAGTATGAGGAGCGCTATCCTGCTGAAGAATTGTCCCTCTCCTGTGGTTTGTAATGTAATGGGCAGCACAAATGTCTTGATGCCTCAGGCTGTTGATGTTGATCATCCACTCTGCAGATCTCTGGTACGCCCTCATACTGAATGTAACCCTAAACCATGATTTGTCCTTCTCCAAACTTGAGTGATCTCTGTGAGAATCTTGGCTCCACGCTGGTTCCAGTAGGTCTTCTGCAGTATTTGTGATGATTGGGATGCAGTTCAACAGATGATTCATGGGAAAAATCCACCTTCTGACACTTTTACAAATGATTAACTAGAAGTCAAGTTATTATTTGTTGCTCTTACAACTGAGATCCACAGCAAGACTTGTGTCAGGTAGTGTACTATGATGTAGTTTTGTACCAGCTAACAAAAAACTGACAAGCAAATTAGAAAAGATGCATCAGACAAATCTGATACTAGCACAATTAAGCACACACACACACACACACCACACACACACACACACCACACACACACACACACACACACACACACACACACACACACACACACACACACACACACACACACACACACACACACACACACACACACACACACACACCTCTCCAAGTTCACTTTACATAATGAAGTATTCCTCAATTTGACTTTCTGCTGTGTCTGAAAAGCAGGTTTTCTTCTGTGGTGTTTGGCGGCTCCACCTACACTTCAGCAAATGTGAAGTGATGGATTTGCGAATGCTAGAAAATCATATTTGCGCTGATGGTGGCTGTGTTTAATCTGAGAGCGCTGCCTGCGGGACGAGCTGACGAGGTTACGCTCCTCATCTCTGCTTATCAAAGAGCTTTTACATCCAATCCAGCTGATTACGCTCAATGCTGCCTCTAATTTAACATCATCGCGAGAGCAGCCGCAAATTAAAACAAACAAGCAAAAAAAACACCCTCGCTTCCTTTACAGAAAACATCATCACTACCAGCGGCCTTTTGGCAATCAGGGTGTTCAAATACAAACTGATTGCACAGTGAAGAATGTACATCAATAGAGTTAATTAGTATTAAACGTGACCAATTATGCAAATAGCACTTTTATGAGGGGTTTAGACACAGTTGTGTGTGAATTTAACCAGTCTCTAATGGTAAACATGAATGAATTCTATTCACACTTAATAAAAACAGTCTTTGATTGACATTCTCCCCCTCATCAGAGGGAGAAAGCCCCGCCCACTAGTGACCATCTCTCCCTCATTAGCATAAACAGCCCTGAGTGAGAAGCAGCCATCCGTCCATTAGCCATTAGAGTGTTTGAGCTGCTGAAGGTAATGTCAGCATAGACTAAGAGAGTTATAAATCTGGAGTTTTAGATGAAGCACAAATGAACAGCGACAGGAGTCTCCATAGACTGATGCATTCTTACACTGACATCAACATGGTGATGCACAGGCATTTGTAACTCCACCCTCTTTTGAAAAAAGCACAATCTCATTTGAATTTAAAGTGACAGTCACCAAGATTAGGATCAAAGCCTAAAAGAGTCAGTTTCAGAGAGTATAAACATAACTTGTGTGCTATTTTGAGCTGAAACTTCACACACACTTATTTTAATTCTTATAAAAAGGAAATAATAGGCCCCCTTTGAGACTTTTATTCAGCATTAGGATGTTAAATTGTTCAATAGTGATGGTAAAAGATTATAATGTAACCAAAGGGTTCCTTTAACCGATGTGTGGCTTTTGCATTTTTATCAATACTTTTATACATAAATTATACCCTGATTCACGGTTTTAAAAAGTTATAATAAGCAAAATGTCAAATTAAAAAAGTATTCCATTTTTGACATATTAATTGATTAAAAAACTTGCCCAAATAATTGATTATCTAAATAATGGTTAGTTTCCATAAAGATATAAAGCAATTTGTACTGTTTTCAACACTGACAATATTCAGAATTCTTTCTTGATCCTCAAATCATCATTTGTGACACTGGAGCACTGGAGTCTTATTTGTAGAAATCACCAAAAATACATAGCAAATTTATACATTCTTCTTTTATGCCATTAAAATATTAGAAGATTAAGAAAATCTTTAATGCAGATAAAAGCAAATTTCCTACAGTAAATATACCAAAACTATATTTTTGATTAGTAAAGTTCATTGCTAAGGACATCATTTAAAAGTCATTTTCAACCCTCAGACTCCAGATCTTCATAAAGTTAACATCAATGGAAATATTTATGCTTGAATTATTAAATATTCATGTTTAGTTTTCAGTTGAAATCTAAATTTGGGAACTGAGTTTTGTTAAGCAGGTTCATCTTAATGTAAAGATTTCTAAGTTTGCATTGTCTGAGTTCTTCACTTTAAAAGCAAATCAGGTTTACATGACAAGAGTAAAGCCAAACCTGATTTTTCACTTCCACGTTTGACTTTACAGTGTTTTCTTTTAGATATGTAATTAAATTAATGCATTTTGCAAACCATTTGAAAGATATTCAATCTTAAAATAATCTTGCTTTTGCCTTGATTTAACATTATTTTGCTCATCTCATTGACAGATTTTGCTTGTTTTAAGTAAAAACACAATTATGATTCGTTAAATTTAAAAACAAAAAACATATTTATACTCATCTAGAAAATGATTTAAGAAATAGTATATGCAGTGGGGGAAATAACTATTGAACACGTCACCATTTTTCTCAGAAAACATATTTCTAAAGGTTCTGTTGACTTCAAATTTCCACCAGATGTTGATAAGAAACAAAGAAATCCATATATGAAAAGAAAACAAATCGAGTCAGTTTACAAATGAAGTTATGTGTAATAAAATGAAATGGCTGGTTCGAGCCTCAGCTGGGTCAGTTGGTGTTTCTGTGTGGAGTTTGCATGTTCTCCCAGCATTCGCGTGGGTTTCCTCCGGGTTCTCCGGTTTCCCCCACAGTCCAAAGACATGCGGTACAGGTGAATTGGGTAGGCGAAATTGTCCATAGTGTATGTGTGTGAATGAGTGTGTATGGATGTTTCCCAGAGATGGGTTGCAGCTGGAAGGACAACTGCTGTGTAAAACACGTGCTGGACAAGTTGGAGGTTCATTCCGCTGTGGCGACCCCTGATTAATAAAGTGACTAAGCCGACAAGAAAATGAATGATTGAAAAAAATGAAATGGCACAGGGAAAAAGTATTGAACACATGAAGAAAAGAAGGTGTAAAAGCCCAGACAGCAGCTGAAATCTCTCAGTAGTCTCTCTTCAGCAACCCTGCAGAACTACTTTCTCTTTCTGTCATTGCATTATTTTTACACAGAACTCATTTTTCAGATTTGTTTTGTTTTTATGTTTGTATTGTTTGGGTTTTTACCAAAATCTGCTTCAATTGCATGTCAACAGCCCTTTAGAAATATTATTCCCAGGAAAAAAACATGACATGTTCAATACTTATTTCCCTCGCTGTATTTGGACTAGAAACGAGTTTTGCAGTGATGTACCTGATATGTTGGTGGTGACATTAAGTGTGGTGGGGGGTCCGTAGCCCTTGCTGGTGCTGGCGCGGATCAGAAACTGGTATGTGGTGCCAGGGTGGAGCTGAGTGAAGTTGTGGCGGGACATGTTCCAGGGCAGAGACACCAGCAGTGGGGGACGCAGCAGCGGGACGGATGGGTCGAAGGAGTGCACACTGCTGTAGCTGATCTGGAGACAGCACACACACCACCAAATAACAACACATTCAGAAGACTATACAGGGACACACTGTACATTACATTTCATACAGGAACATACATAATAAATAGGCTTTGTCCAACACCAGATGAACCAACTTGCAGGAATTTACACCAACAAAACCATTTATAGATTCAAATTATCTGTTCAGAGTGAGTCTCTAGTAAACAACTCACTGATTCAAATGATCTGTTCAGAGTGAGACTTCAGTGAAAAACTCACTGATTCAAATGATTTGGTCAGAGCGACTCTCCACTAAACAATTCACTGGTTCAAATGATCTGGTCAGAGCGAACCTCCAGTAAACAACTCACTGATTCAAATGAACTGTTCAGAGTGAGTCTTTAGTAAACAACTCACTGATTCAAATGATCAGTTCAGAGCAAGTATCCAGTGAACAACTCACTGATTCAAATGACCCATTTAGAGTGAATCTCTAGTAAACAATCCACTAATTTAAATGAATGGTTTAGACTGATTCTCCAGTCAACAACTCACTGATTCAAATGATCCGTTTAGAGTGAATCTCCAATAAACAACTCACTGATTCAACTGATCCGTTCAGAGTGAATCTCCAATAAACAACGCACTGATTCAACTGATCCGTTCAGAGTGAATCTCCAATAACCAACTCACTGATTCAACTGATCTGTTCAGAGTGAATCTCCAATAAACGTTGACTATAATTGGAGTATTTAAGTATTATTTTATTAGTGTATCTATACTTTTACTCAAGTGTACACTGATTTGTGTGCTTCATCCACCATGCACTGAACCAACGCGCATGAGTTACCAATAATAACCTTTATATAATGGGTTAAATATATCACGTTTGCACATGTAAACAGATGATCTGTTAGCATTAGCATTACCTCATACTGCGTAATGATGCCGTTGGGTTCCAGAGGCTCTTTCCACTGCAGAGAGATCTTATCCTCAGATGGTGTCGCTCGCACAAACTCCTTGGGAACCGGCCCGGGAACTACAGCACAAGAAACACACACTCAACATACAAGATAATGCAGGATATAGTGGTGTGACAGCTTGACCTGTGAATGACCAGAGCTGCAAGTACAATGATTACTGATAAATGCACAGTGCAGATTACCATATATCATATATTGGTCAAATTGAGGTTTTTACATCATATAAAAGTTGTTTAAAGAGGACCTATTATGCAAAAATCATTTTTATAAGGGGTTTAAACACTTTGTGTGTCAACAGTTTGTGAATATAAGCAGCCTCTAATAGTAAACATGGATTAATTATATTTGTTATAATCAGACTTGATAAAAACAGTCTGCAGAAAACACTTTGATTGACATTCTCCATTTGTACATGTGATCAGAGGGGGAAAGCCCCACCCACTAGTGACCATCTCTCCCTCATTAGCATAAACAGCACTGAGTAAGCAGCCGTCCGCTTTTAGCAATAAAGTCTAATGTGCTTTTTATACATTGTTCAGGATCCAAAAGGCAATATTAGATTTACAAATGAATCATACAAACAATAATGATTCGGTTTGATTCATTTGAACTGATTTACTGACAAAGGGGGTGGCTTCGTAAGACAGCAGAGCAAAAACAGTAGCTGAAGAGTTCATATTGAGCTCAATCTCCAGCAGTACAGAAAAGCTTTCAGATGCTGCCGTTTGTGCTGCTCCTACACTAATTATTAGAGACTCACTACTGCTGCAGAAAAAGACTCTACCTCCATTACTGTATCAACAAAACAGTAGAAAAACACATCTGTACAGCTCCAGCAAATTTAATTTAAAGATCATTACACTGTTTAATCGTTTTTATGTGTTTTTCTGTAGTTGTTCTCCTAAACAACTTAAAACAAGCAAACAAGCAAAAAAAAAAAAAAAAAGCAAACTAATAAGCAAAAAACAAACCAGCAAAAAAAAAAAAAAAAAAAAAACAATCAAGCAAGCAAACAAACAGGCAAAAAATAAATAAGCAAGCAAACAAACAAAAAAACAAAGAGGCAAAAAATAAATAAGCAAGCAAACAAACAAAAGAACAAACAGGCAAAAAATAAATAAGCAAGCAAACAAACAAAAAAACAAACAGGCAAAAAATAAATAAGCAAGCAAACAAACAAACAAAAGAACAAACAGGCAAAAAATAAATAAGCAAGCAAACAAACAAACAAACAAAAGAACAAGCAGGCAAAAAATAAATAAGCAAGCAAACAAACAAAAGAACAAACAGGCAAAAAATAAATAAGCAAGCAAACAAACAAAAGAACAAACAGGCAAAAAATAAATAAGCAAGCAAACAAACAAACAAAAGAACAAACAGGCAAAAAATGAATAAGCAAGCAAACAAACAAAAGAACAAAGAGGCAAAAAATAAATAAGCAAGCAAACAAACAAACAAAAGAACAAGCAGGCAAAAAATAAATAAACAAGCAAACAAACAAAAGAACAAGCAGGCAAAAAATAAATAAGCAAACAAACAAACAAAAGAACAAAGAGGCAAAAAATAAATAAGCAAGCAAACAAACAAACAAAAGAACAAGCAGGCAAAAAATAAATAAGCAAACAAACAAACAAAAGAACAAAGAGGCAAAAAATAAATAAGCAAGCAAACAAACAAACAAAAGAACAAACAGGCAAAAAATGAATAAGCAAACAAACAAACAAAAGAACAAAGAGGCAAAAAATAAATAAGCAAGCAAACAAACAAACAAAAGAACAAACAGGCAAAAAATGAATAAGCAAACAAACAAACAAAAGAACAAAGAGGCAAAAAATAAATAAGCAAGCAAACAAACAAACAAAAGAACAAGCAGGCAAAAAATAAATAAGCAAGCAAACAAACAAACAAAAGAACAAACAGGCAAAAAATAAATAAGCAAGCAAACAAACAAACAAAAGAACAAACAGGCAAAAAATAAATAAGCAAGCAAACAAACAAAAGAACAAACAGGCAAAACATAAATTATCAAGCAAACAAACAAGCAAAAAATAAATAAGCAAGCAAACAAACAAACAAGCAAAAAATAAATAAGCAAGCAAACAAACAAACAAGCAAAAAATAAATAAGCAAGCAAACAAACAAGCAAAAAAATAAATAAGCAAGCAAACAAACAAGCAAAAAATAAATAAGCAAGCAAACAAACAAGCAAAAAATAAATAAGCAAGCAAACAAACTAGCAAAAAACAAACAAACAAGCAAGCAAACAAACAAGCAGATAATAAATAAGCAAGCAAACAAACTAGCAAAAAACAAACAAGCAAGCAAACAAATAAACAACAAACAAGCAAGCAAACAAATTAATAGGTAAAAAACAAAGCAAACACACAAACAACCAAACAAATTAGCAAAAAAACAAACAGACAAACAAACAAATAAGCAAAAAACAATCAAGCAAACAAACCAACAAAAAACAAACAAGCAAGCAAATAAGCAAAAAAAAAAAAAAAAACAAGCCAACAAACAGGCAAACAAACAAACACTTTTCTGAGGCCATTAGGCCATTTCTTACACACAGAATTATTGCTTACTGAACTTTGAGTCTGATGTGTATGAATATTTTCACTGCAGAAAAAAGATGCTGTGGATTTGAACAGCAACAAAATCAAACTTGATGCAAATTATTTTATGTTGTACAAATGTTTCAAAGGCAGCATGTAAATGTGACTGACAGAATGTGAGCTTAAACTTATACTTTAATGTTTCTGTATGTTTAAGAGTCTCAGGATCTCTAAACTCCTCTGATGGAGAGGCTTCAGCTTCAGTCACTGAAATGGCTTTTACTGATCAATGTAAACTGTGACCTGCATCTGAGCTTTTTTATTTAAGAAAATAAAATAAAATGTGTACTCGGCTGTGCACATTACAAGCGCAGGCCTGTTAAATAACTGTGGAGGATAAAGAGAGCCTTCAACAGCACACAAAAGAAGGAGGACGAGCCGAGACAACACAACACACACACCGGCAGGACACCGACAACAACATGCTCACTTCAAAACACATTTGCATATGTGTGGATAAAAACAAACACACACTCACACGCAGACACACACACACACACACATGCAAACATACACACACACGTACAGATTTCTTTTTAGAAAAGTATAGCTGTAATGATGAAACACACAAACACACGCAAACACACACACACACTTGTACCTACAGCTTGCCCTCCTTCAGCCCATAGAGCCACAAATGGTGGTCTTTATTGTGCCGCAACACTGTTGGCATAGAGGCAGCTGACAAACAAAGTTGTGTGAGCGGGGTGTGTGTGTATGTGCACATGTCCCAGATGTGTCACCAAATCACAGCAGCATCTCCACAGAATATAACCCACTTCTGACTGTCAGGTGTGTGTGTGTGCTCGACGTATCCCTGCCTTTATCCTGAGCTGAATTATTCCTCTCACTCATCTACTGAATAAAACACAAGTTATATTTATACATTCCTGACAGGGTTTGATCTGCTCCTCCACTCGCAGAAAGAGGCTGGAGCTGTCAGCGTAATCATGTAAACACAGTAAATGGGCCAGAGCTGCTCTTCATCATCTGGATGTGCTGTATATCAGCGGAGCAGCACCATTTTAGGGGAGATGCCAGATCTGTGTGGACACTGACTGATGGATGACAACTCAAAACAAGCAAACAAACAAATAGGTAAACAAACAAAAAACAAGCAAACAAGCAAAAAACAAAAACAAACAAATAAGCAAAAAAAAAAAAAAAACAAGTAAACAAAAAACAAACAAGCAAAAAACAATCAAGCAAACAAAAACAAACAAAAAAGCAAGCAAATAAATAAACAAGCAAGCAAGCAAACAAATAAGCAAGCAAGCAAACAAGCAAACAAATAAACAACAAGCAAGCAAACAAGCAAAAAAGCAAGCAAACTAACTAACTAGCAAAAAACTAGCAAACAAACAAATAAACAAAAAAAGCAAACAAACAAAAACAAACAAACAACAAACAAACAACAAACAAGCAAAAAACAAGAAAAGCAAACAAACTAGCAAGCAAACAAACTATCAAGAAAACAAACAATACAAACAAACAAACAAGCAAAAAACAAACAAACAAACAAACAAAAGAAAGAAAGCAAAAAAACAAACAAGCAAACAAACAAGAAAACATCTAAAAAGAAAAAAAACAAGCAAGCAAACAAAAGCAAACAAACAATCTGGCAAAAAGATAATCCAGCAAAAAAAACAAACAAACAAGCTTAAAAAAGCAAATAAACACTCAGACAAACAAGCAAACAAACAAAAAACAAATAAAAGCAAACAAACACTCAGACAAACAAACAAATAAGCAAGCAAACAAGCAAAAAAAAGCAAACAAACACTCAGACAAGCAACCAAACAAACAAACAAACAAACAAGTAAAAGCAAACAAGAAAACAAGCAATCAAACAAATAAACAAACGAGCAAGCAAAGCAAACAAACAACAACAAAAACCCTTTTCTTAGGCCATGTCCACACATAAACAGGTATTTTTATAAATGAAATGTTTGGAAAAACTGAATGTTTTTTTGAAAATGAATGAATGTTTACCATTACAGGCTGACTATATTCACACACTGCTGACACACAACTGTGTTTCAACCCCTTTAAGTCCTCTTGAAGTCTTTAACTTCCATGTGCAAGCCCGTTTATTTAAATACCAGAGGGACTATGAGGAACACTTGGTCTAATTTGACTTTAAGTTTAGAACACAAACACCTCTTTTACAAGAAAAGCTTTTCCATCACTTACGATGTCTACAGAGAGGCGAGATCTGCCAGACTCATGCATCCAGTGTGTATTATACAAACTACTGACTATCTACACCCAGCCAGTGTATAATCTCATCAGTGCTTTTGGGTGACCTGTGCCTTTAAGAGAAGTGTAATATGAGCGAGGGTGAGCTGCAGCTATGAGCTCTGGATCATTTATGCTTGTGTTACAGTATATCCATCCACTGGGCTTCAATATTGACGGCACTCTCACACCAACCCCTCCATCAGACATCTCAGAGCTGAGCGTCAAGCAAACGTGAGACGGAGCAAAATGAAATCATGTCAGAGCGGCTCCTGTCTGAGAGCTGGCCCACAGCGTGCTGAGAAAGTTTGAGCAGATCAGTGCTGATCCACTGACGGAGAAACCTACAGCACTTCATGGAGGATCTCCACTCCACTGGGTTTCTATACAGGTGAGGTTGTGTTTAGTTTGTGTTGGTTTTCATCACCATGGTAACTTACACTACACGTCTCCCCTATTATTCTAGGCCAGTGGTCTTATTATTATGACTATTTTTAATATGTGGAATTTTATTAGATCTTGTTTATAAAATGCAGAACCTGCAGAAATAAATCATCTTAGCAATCTCTTTATTTATTTATTTATTTATTTACAGGCACTTCACATCATCTGATTACTGCTGATGTCTCAGTGCATCGCCACCTAAATGTTCACCCCCTCCAAATGTAATCCAGGCGCATCTTCGCGGATTCTCTGAGTTGAATCAATTACAAAAATTTAAAGTAGGTTAAACTAGTGCTTTTCACATAGTTCAAAAATACTTTAAATTAAAAAAGCTAATGAATGATGTAGCTTTATTGCGTGAGCGATCACTGTGCTCACGTCACAGCAGCTAAAATATACAGCTTATACAGTCTATTCGATTCCAATTACACAGAAAGTTCTGTGTTTTTGATAATATTGCAAGTTCTCTAAAACCTGGCTGGAAATAATAATTAAATAATTTTTTTTACGTATTTAATAACATAACTTTTTCTAATTTAGGTCTAGTTATTGCAATAAACAGTAGTTTATAGGCCTATTTCCTTTTAGTGAAGATGAATTAAGTGCATTTTAACTTCTTATACATCAAACAAAGGCTACGCTCCAAACATTTTCTTCACTGAGACATGTTGAATTCTTTTATCATTTGCAGTGTTTCTAAATTGCATTGTTACTCATTTCCTAAAACATGTTTTATCTAATATTTTGTGTAAGCCTGCGTCTGACCATTAAAAGTCCACACTAAATAGTTATAAGAGATGTGTTAAAGGGATTACGTATATGCAACATGCTTCATTTATTCTCTTCTCCACTTAAGTATCATACTTAGAGGGAAAATGTGCTTAATGCATTATAAAGCTTGAAGCATCAGAATCGGTACTCAGTATTGGCCGATCACTATGACAAGGAATCAGTTCTTGGTATCGGATGCAAAAATACTGATCGGATCATCCCTAAAATATATATGTATTAGGGCTGCACAATATATCGTTCCAGCATCGATATTGCAATTTGTGCATCTGCAACAGTCACATCGCAGGATATGCAATGTTGAGTTGGGTTTATAGTTTGATCAACAATTGAGAATATATGAGATTTGTGAAGCCATTGCAATGTATTACCATAACAGAGTGAAACTTTATCATGTGCATGTGTTTTAAAGGCTTTTCAGGAGAGTTAAAGCACTCAGGGCCAGTAACACACAAGATTTGTAACTTTAATGAGGAATAAGGCCCAATCCTAATTCTACCCCTTAGCCCTTCTCCTCACCCTCGTTTTGCGCGTTCACGTGAAGGGGTCAGGGTGTCCCAATTGTCTTTAGCTTGAAGGTGTAGGGCTAAGGGAAAAGGCTAGATACCCCTCGAAACAGAGATTTTTCAGGACCACAGTCAAAACCAAGGGGTAAGATTTTCCAGAAAACACCAACTACAACGTCAGGATAGCTGCACCCGGAAGTCAGGAGATGCACAAATGCACAAAAGACACTATCTATATTTCCTAATCATAACTCCTGTACAGCAGTCCCACAACATTCTGACACTCGATGACACTCGAATACCCTGTCAGAAAAGTCTAGTGGCTGAGAATGAGCTTTTTACAGTGTCTGCTATAATGTTAATGTTGTTTTGGTGTGTTTACATTGATGAATATGGCCACTGTGTAAATGCACAGTACAGTTACAAGCTTATGGCCACATTATATCGTCATGATAACATGATATTGTTGCCTTCAGTGATTTCATGAAGATAAATACCAAAAAATAACACAACTGGAATAACTACAGTAGCCTCGATCGTCTGATCTCATATGAAGTATGATGACGTGTGCAGGTGCTGTAGTGCTGTCCCATTTCTTAGGGGTAAATTTTGAAACCCTTTCCCTTCACACTCTGTTTCAGGGCCCAAGGGAAAGGGAAAGGGAAAGGGGTACAAAATAGAATTAGGATTGGGCCTAAATCTACTGAATTATTAACACAATGAAGACTATACAGTCTTATTTTACACTTCATTGTTCAATTTCTGTACCTGAATACTGTTTGACTCTCCAGTGGAACCATAAAGCAACATTTGACTTTGTTTTTCTTTGCTCTGTTTGAATTATTTTTAGCACAATGGTAATTGGCTGTAGATTTCAGTTTAGTTTGGTAATTGAACATCTTTAGGAACAGGAGATAATACATTTGTATTCAACAATTTTTACAATAAATTACAAACTACAAAATTTACAATACAGTTGAAGTCAGAATTATTAGCCCCCATGTTTACTTTTTTCCCCAATTTCTGTTTAAGGGAGAGAAGATTTCTTCAACACATTTCTAATCATAATAGTTTTATTAGCTCATCTCTAATAACTGATTTATTTTATCTTTGTCATGATGACACTAAATAATATTTGACTAGATATTCTTCAAGACACTTCTATACAGCTTAAAGTGACATTTAAAGGCTTAACTAGGTTAATTAGGTTCACTAGGCAGGTTAGGGTAATTAGGCAAGTTATTGTATAATGATGGTTTGTTCTGTAGACTATTGAAAAAATATATAGCTTAAAGGGGCTAATAATTTTGACCTTAAAATGGTGTTTAAAAAATGCAAAACTGCTTTTATTCTAGCCAAAATAAAACAAATAAAAAAGAAAAAATATTATCAGGCATACTGTGAAAAATTAATTAATTAAAAAAATTCATTAATTAATTAAAATTTAATTAACCTAGTTAAGCCTTTAAATGTCACTTTAAGCTGTATAGAAGTGTCTTGAAAAATATCTAGTCAAATATCATTTACTGTCATCATGACAAAGATAAAATAAATCAGTTATTAGAGATGAGTTATTAAAACTATTATGATTAGAAATGTGTTGAAGAAATCTTCTCTCTGTTAAACAGAAATTGGGGAAATAAATAAACAGGGGGGGTAATAATTCTGACTTCAACTGTGTGTATATATATATATATATATATATATATATATATACTAGATTTGTTAATTTATACTTAATTTTCCCTATTTATTACAATCTTATTTAATATTGTTCTGCAACATTAATTTGAGTGTACTTCGATTAGCTCCTCAGTTTTGTAAAAGCATCCTAAAGAAAATATGAATATAAAACAGAGATCTGTGAGGGGTGTACTCATTCATGCTGTGTGTGTGTGTGTGTGTGTGTGTGTGTGTATGTATGTATATATATATATATATATATATATATATATATATATATATATATATATATATATATATATATATATATATATGTATGTATGTATGTATATGTCGTACCATCCTCCTG
The DNA here is from genome assembly GCA_903798195.1 of Danio kyathit. Lineage (NCBI taxonomy): Eukaryota > Metazoa > Chordata > Actinopteri > Cypriniformes > Danionidae > Danio > Danio kyathit. The sequence continues at coordinate 4,323,774 of LR812538.1, read as the reverse complement.
GGTCTGGATGAGGGTCTCATCGCTCTCTTTGCGCCCCTCTGGGTTGGTGAGGATCATCTTCAGGCTGACGTTGGTGTTGGGCGGCAGGTTTCCCACCACGTGCCGCGGGGCCTTGGGGTCCATCTCCAGACAGTCGGCCTTGCTGTGATTGGGGGTTTTGTGGTAGTGGTAGCAGATGGTGACGTTGAAGGTGTGGCAGCGGGTGATGTTGTAGCCCAGAGACTCCCAGTCCACAGCGATGAAGCGCGCCTGCGTCTCCGCGATCTTCAGGCTCTTGGGGGTCCGCATGGGCTCTGAGGAAGCAGACCGGTCACAGGTTACGTTAGCAGAGACTACTCACACACAACAAACTCACATTTCAGGAGGAAATCCTGCATTCTGGAAGACTTGATTCTGATTGGTCAAATCTTGACATTTCTGTGCTATGCTATGTTAGGGATAAAGTAGATCCAGGAGGTTGTTATCTCAGAATAAAGCCCGGCAGGTTTATCAGCAGCCCGACGTGAATTGCAGCACTGTTGTATAGGACTAATGGATTTATTCTGGGAAAACAACCCTCTTAGATGTACTTTATCCCACTTATCACACAGCTACTTGCCACAAAACGGAAAAAATAAGACGCAAAACACTGTTCTGAGCCATAATCATTTATTACCCCTTCAGACCCTGTGTCTATTACAGTGGACATCACATGTCAGCCCATGTGTTTTGTGGTTCCTGAGTATTTCATGTAATTTAAAGCCTGCAGTCCATGAGAGTGAACAATTGTCATCCAATCAAATGGTGAAAGGCTCAGCATACTGTAATTTGAAAATAATCCACTACACTGAAAAGCAGCATGGCATCACTTCACTCCAGACACAGACGTAAGCCACATTCACAATGTTTTTATTCAGATTTATTGATATGTTTGCCAATATTTCATAGACTGCATGTAAAAAAGAGGGATTGCACTTACTAATTAAAGTGTAAAATCTTTTGTAACATCGTAAGCTTTAAATCAGGATTTTTTCAAAAATGTCTGTCCATTAGGTTCAAGATCTGAAATTAAATCTCTAGTAATGCTAAGGGCGCACTCACACTATGCTTTCCGAACCATGCCCAGGCCCGTTTCCCAGATCATTTGAGAAGTGTGAGTGCTCTGAATCTGGCTCAGGCGCGGTTCACTTGGCCGGCCCTGGCCCGGTTGGAAGAGGTATGCCAGAGAGCGGTTCACTTGGGTTTTGGCGCAGTACGCTTGTGTGTGAGTGCAAGCGTGCCTGAGCCCGAAACCGAAAGTGAGACGTGACTTTTAAGGGACTGGATCATATGGATTTATCAATCATTCTTAATTTTCAATGAACAAAAACTGTCGTAGATTATTAAAGACGCAAACCCCTCACTGCACAACGGCTGCGCATTCAGCAAACCTCCTAATTCCTGCAGCACCAGGACTTTATGATTGTTAATGATTGACACTGCGTGTCACCGCATATCAAATGACTTGAACGATATAACGAAAGAAATCTCCACTGTGCTGAGCGAGAGCGCTTACTGAACAGCGCATCATCTATGACGTAAGCGTGCCCAGCTCTGAAGGTAATGTGAGTGCGGGCCGTCAGGGGAGACGGGAGGGGGGACAAGCGTGCTTCGGCCCGGTTCAAGGCAACTGTACATAGTGTCAGTACGCCCTAAATTTAAGTTTATTATTATATTAGGATATGTAAACGTCAGCAGTGACCATATGGTCAATATGCAGATTCTACACCAGTCAGTAAGTTATTATTTTGAATTTTTGGTCACACATTATTTATTGTCACTCAAGTAAAACTATTTTTAAAAAGCATGATGCTCGAACCAGCGACCTTCTTGCTGTGAGGTGACAGTGCCAACCACTGAGCCACCGTGTTGCCCTTGGTTCAATTCCCTTGTAACGTTTCACGTATGTTTTGTGTTGTTTTGTGTCTACTTCGCTCTTCTGTTGTGTACTCTGTCCTGTCCTAGGTGTGCAACCATTGGTCAAGAAGGCTGTCAATCACCATTATGACGCTCTCGGCGCACCAATCAGGAGCTGGTCCGCCACGTATAAAAGTTCAGCAGGAGCGCTTGGCTCGCCACCAAACTCCTCACTTGTGTCGGCCAGCCTGTTCATTTGTGTGTGTATTATTTTTGTGGCTGTTGTTGTGTAGTTTGTCTCTCGTTTAAGTGATCTATTTACTAGATAAGTTTGTGCAGCTCAATTTATTATTTATCATTATTGAACGATCTTTATGAGATTATCAGATAAGCTCTTGTTTTGCTAATGGCTAACAGTAAGTACTTTACGAGAACTAATTTTGAGCAGCATAGTTTTTTGTGTTAGTTTATGGAGGAGTTGCCACATTTGTAATTATGTTTTGGAATAGTTAAGAAGTTAAGCGTCACATACGCTGAAGATTTCGGTTTTGTTTCTGTATTTTTCTTTGGTTATTTTAGTGGGTTGGGGTTTAGTTAGATCGTTTTGTCATATTTATTTCTTTGTTTTGGCAACACTCCTGTTTTTCATTTAATTTGGTTATTTAAAATTACATTCTAAATTACTATATTTATTGTTTGATATTCTCTGTTTAATAAAATGTTAAAGGTCACCTAGTTTACCCCTTTTTTATGATTTAATATTAATATTACGGTTCTTCTGAGTGTGCCAGTTTAGGTTCAGTTCAAAACACAAGTCAGATTTCTTTTTATTATAATGTGTTAAAAGGGGGAGGAGCCAAGAGCTCACTCGCTTTAAGTATGGCAACAGACAGGCAGACAGAGAGAAGCAACATGAGTGAGAGGACCAGCATTCGGCCGTACATGTACGACTCGGACACAGACCAAGCAGAGACTACAAAATCATTTGCATCTTTGTATAGTTTTACAGCCAACTGTGTGCTAGTTTAAAGCTCCGAGCTTGTACACCGAGACAAATAACCAAGCACACAGAATTAACTTTGACTGAGGCTATAACTAAAGGGCGTCACACACCGGATGCGCCGCTCAGAGCCGCGAAACTGCACACCAGACGAGCACATTCGCATGCTATTTAAAATGAAACTATTCAGATGACTCTCTGTGGCGCAGCAGAAATATGAACAGTGTCCTGAGTCGTGGCTGGGCGCTGCGGACAGCATTGAGACTTGCAGCGCCATTGTGTGTACCCTGATAGAAACCTATGTTTAGAATTCTAAAATGCATGGTGCTGTGCGTCGCCGAGCGGCACTTCTGGTGTGTGACCTGCTTAAGGCAAGTTCGTTATTTCCAATGGAGGGACGCGCACGTGAGGCGATGTGCTCACACTTTCCAGCTGCACTTAGGTAAGATGACAGGGAGATTCTGTGACCGCGGGAAATGCAAACGGCTGAAGTTTAAGGAAGATGCAATGAAAAGCACACATGTATACAAACCCACATAAAGGTACAATGAATGTTGTTCTTGTGTTGAGCCCAATGAGCCTTACATCTAAAAATAGAGCAAGGGTGTTTCTTTGTTGACATCACTTTGACTCACGCTGAATGGCGGACGTGAAACAACAAACTGAGGATATGGTAATGCGCGCCTGTCAATCAATATTGGTGGGCGGGGGGACCGCACTCCTACGTCAAGTTGCGATTGATCTCAAAACCGATCCAATTGGTCCACTGTGTTTATGTTGTTAAATTGAAAAAAAAGGACTGGGTGTGTTTATATCACCCCAATATGACGGTCTATACACTATACCTACACATATGTCTGTCCAAACAGCTTACATACACCATAGGTGCCCTTTAATTTCTGTTCCACTTCTCCATCTGTTGTGGTTTCTCATTTTCACCCAGCACCATTAAAGACTCACTGAATGTTACGTCTCATCCAAAATAACAACTTAAACACGTAACATTGTTTTGTTTTACTCAGATGAACACATAACATGAAAGAAACAAAAAAATGTCAGAAAGCTTCAGCAAACATCCTGATAAAGCATCATTTCAGCACTATTCTGAAAATGAGTTTGGTTTGAATGTGATCCTGACAACACACACACACACACACACACACACACACACACACACACACACACACACACACACACACACACACACACACACACACACACACACACACACACACACACACACACACACACACACACACACACACACACACACACACACACACACACAGCTTTTGGTTTGTGTTTGTCTTTCTGATGCACAAACTGAGAGAGGTTGAAGTGAAAAGCTTGACGGCTCTGGTGAGAGAGAGCGCAAGTGTTCTGCAAGCAAATCAAGCACCTGCGGACCAGATAAAGACTCCTTCATACACACACACACACACACACCCCCCTAAATTAGTCAATACATCAGTGTGAGAGAGGGTTCGAATCATGCCACCCCATGATGCATCAGTCGGGCTCTCCAAGATGGCCTGTAATTACAGTAACAGAGTCATTTGTGTGTGTCAAACAGTTCATAACTGCTCAAATACACATCCAGCATCATGCAACACACACACACACGTACACACAAACATACATGCACACACACACGGACACACGTACAAACAAACACCCACACACCCACACAAGATGTACACAAAAAAGTACATGCACACACACGCATGCGCACGTACACACACGGACACACACAAAACGCACAAGCACACACATACACACGTTCATACAAACGCGCACACACACACACTTACACACGTACATAGACAAGCACACACAAACATCAACAAACACACACTTGCATGCATAACAAACACAACAAACACTCTCACGCACAAGTGCACACACACAACTGGACACACGCACACATGCGCACACAAATGCACGCATAAACACAAATACACACTCTCGCTTTCATGCACAAGTGCACACACACACACAAACGTGCACACATGCATAGGCACATACACAAACACACATGCACGCAGACACATCACACAAGCATACACACGTACACACAGACGCACATACTGTACACACACTCTCATGCACAAGTGCACACACTTAAACACATACACAGACAAACACACAAACGCACAGACATACACACTTGCATGCATAAACACATACAAGCTTTCTCACACACACAAATACACTCATGCACACGCTCAAACACTTACATAAATACACACGTGCAAGTGTGCACACACACACATTTACACACAGACACATACTTACATACATACACACACAGACACAAGTGCACAAACAGACAGACACACACACAATCAGGCAAGCACACACACACATGCGCTGCGGTGAAAGAAACAGCATTTTTCCACTGTAATAGTTGTATGTTCAGCACACACTGACCCTCACATTAACCTTTACTGGAACTCTGACCTCTGCGTACACACACACACACACACACACACACGTGCTGCTGTGAAAACATGCACCATCTTCAACTGCAATAGTTGTATGTCCAGTACACACTGACCCTCACATTAACCTTTATTGGAACTCTGACCTCTGCGTACACACACACACAACATCTGCTCTATCCTGTGCTCTACAAAAGCCTTGAGCTCAGAGTCAGGCAGGGCTGAACTAGGGTCAGTGGAGATTGAATGAGAAAAGGCTAACACACACACACACACGTTCACATCAATGCTAAACACTTTTCCTGTCACCGTAACAAATCATCCTGTAGTCTGCACTCGCTCTGTGCTTCAGACCAGTGGATCACACTGAACAACAGAACCACTGAAGCAGACTCTAGAAGAATACATCTGTCCGTCTAGAGGCGTGGGCATTTAAAGAGACAGTTCACACTAAAAGGACAATTCTGTCATTATCTACACACTCATAAGCCTCTTTCACACAGTGATACCGGTAAATATCCGGGAAATTACCGGAATGACTTTACCGTAAGTTAAAAACAGCGCTGTTCACACAGGCAAGGATGTTCCAGATCCAATTTTTTTCTGGAAAAGAGCATTCACACATCCATTACATAATACTGGTAAATTCTGACATCATTAACCAGAAATGAGCTCTAAACGGCTGCGCTTGTATTTGTAAACACAGAAGGGGTCAGGCTTTTGTTGATGGTACATAATGTGTGCGTGTGCTGGCGCTCATCGGCTGCTTCACGTGCACACTCGTCAAGCAGCGGTTTATCGATAATTATTTACTCAGTTGGCATTAAGAAGGAACATATAAATATTATCTGACTAACATCTAGCAGCTGAATGTGTCTGGAAACATATTCAAAGGTTTTTATTTTCATAATCACCGCAGATGAGAATGTGTCTGAATGTTCTGATTGGCTGGAGTAGACGTCTCACATCAGCACGTTGTAAGCGTGAATGCGCTCTTTCTGGCAATCTTCCTTCTGCGTTCACACAGAGCAGCATTCAGGCAAATGACCCGTAGTGTTACAACTTCTCTTTCCGGAAGATTGCCGGAACAAATTTACCAGTATTTTCAAAAAGGGCCTGTCCACACATGATCCCTTTCTGGGAAATTGCTGGTAATTTTCCAGAAAGGTCTGTATGTGTGAAAGGGGCTATATTTTAAACTTAGGTCATGTGTAATGTAGCTGTGTGAACATAAACAACATCTCTGAATGGAAGATGCTCAAAGTTCAATGCAAAGAGAGACATTAGCTTTTACAGAGTTAGCTTAGCAAAGCCTACAGCGAACAAATTTGGGGACTACAAAAAAAATACATCCGGGTTAATGATGTCATAAACCCTTCAGTTTACACACATTCACCCTGAGCACACGCCCTGCGCAGCAAAGGGGCGTGGCCAGAGGCACTGTAATGTTATATCAGAGAAAGCTAAATTGGCGTCCAAACGCTGCTATTTCCACAGAGCTTCTACTCTTTCTGTATTTGGGCTTCCAAAGGACACGACACAAAGAGAGAAGTGCTTACAACTTAATTTTATATATGTTCCAGAGAATTATATAAAATATAATAACCGGGAGCACTAGCATTTACAGCGAGGGAATGACATCCGATGTGGTTCAGAGTTTGTTGTTGTATTAGAGATAAGTTATATTGATTACATATTATATATATTATTTACATAATGCTTTCAGCGTATTTTAACAGCTTGTCACCCAGTGATTCAGTAAAATTAAAGTTAAAGTCCATTTGTAATAGCACCTTCCAAGTGGATATTGGATAAGATGAAATGGCCAAGCATCCAGGCCCAAATATTCAACTCAATCTCATTGAAACTCCAAGTGGTTTTAAAAGAGAGAAGTAAAGGCCTACAATTTATTGAACGCCTACAATGTTGTTCTGTGTGGTCATGTGCAAGAAATAATGTTCCATGATTACCAGATTCAAAACTGTGTAGTGCTAAAAACTGAGGTTCTGCCTAGCCAAAGACAAGGAAAGAAGACGGAGCTATACAAGGCCTGGGCAATCAAACAAAAGCAAAACAACTGCATTCTGACAGCGAACTGCAGCTGTACGGCAGGGTATGTGAACTTACATTATTACATTTCATTCTAAGCATTCAGTGTCTGCAGTTTAATTCACCATATTTAACTGTTTTTGCTGAAATCATTGCTGCAATCAAAAATGAGTAATGTGTATGATTCAGGACAGCGTGAACGAACCTGATATGAAATGAGAACTGCAGAGTCCAGCATTTTTAATTAGTTCCTCACTCCATTCAGCTCCTTTTTAGCCAAAGGCGTCTGCGGTTGGCATTAAAAGCAGTGTGGTGTATGTTAAAAGTTAAGTTTTCTATTTTTGGACTTTGGAATTTGGCATCCTAATGCACAACACTACATGCTTGAAATTGCAACTGGTATTTTTTTGCAACCGGGAACCCGTGTGACGTCATGTGTCATGTGTGACGTAGGTTGGTAATTCCTCTATAGCTCTAGCAATTGACAAAGGACAGCTTCCAGAATCTCTCTCAGTTCAGTGCTGGATTGGGCTAAAAACTCCTCAGAGGAGCAGCAGCTCCAACCATAATAGAAGAAGGTGTGCACGTGAGCCTCAAATTGTAAGTAAGTTTATTTGTTAAAATTAATCTATTACATGTTTCTAGCGTTAATGGTAGGTTGTAGCAAGGATGTAAACCAGGATGTAAACAATGTGAGCTGCTGTTTGGCACCGCTAACAATTTAGCTACAAAGTCATATTTATCAGTCAAACCGCTGTAAACACCCACAATCTTCAGCAGCGCTGCAGTGTCTCTATATGCAGACGCTTAAGCAGTGTGTTCTACATCTCAAATCACGAACTTACAAAAAATATGAGAACGTTTCATATTACTTACACATGCTTATAACCCGAATATATATGAAAGACACTTGTCAGAGTTTATTTTAGAGAGCAGGCATGAGGTTCAGCTGTGTCCGCTTCATTTTCTGTCTGATTCAGGCTTAAACTGATACAGCTGCACTGAATATTTACACAGACGTGAATCACAGCACATAATGTTAGCTGACCAATCAGAGCCTCTTGAGGGTGGGTTTTCGAAGGAACTAGGAAACATGACAGTCCTTTTCATGTTAGCGGAGTAGCAGTAATCAAAGTAGGATATATGAACAAATAATGTGATTTTCTACAAATGAAGCATGAGCACACGTTGCTTTGCATTATATAAACAAAACCAAGCCTTAAAATACACTCTGGACCACCCCTTTAAGGAAAATGCTTCTTGACTTATTCTTTGATATCTGGACTTAGACGTAAGAAGCTCATGTGTTTGCAGTAGTGTAGCCACGGTGAGATGATCAGTAGTGTGGGGGTATCAGATAATAACAGTGCAGAAGTGTATTGTTGAAGTGCTGGATTTGTTAGGAAAGCTTTGATGGATGTGGATGTGATGAATTTGGAAAAGCAATTTCTCGGTGAGGGTTTTACAGTCCAGCAGCTGCTGCTACTCAAAGGCCAGGACGGACGTCTGGAAATTCATTTGGGTTTGTTTTGTGTTGCGTGTTTGGCATGTGAGCGGCTGGCGGTCAGACGGAGACATCTCCTGGAGGTTTTAATCTGGGGCGCTGACCCCGCAGGATGACAGAACGCCGGTCAGGACGGAGCTGGATGAGATCAGACACCACAGAAGAAGAGGCGGACACACACACTGACCTCTCCCTCCTCAACAACACACATCTAATAACGCCTTTGTCCAGCGCTCCTTCAACTCATGAAAACATTGAATCACGGAGAGAGAGAAAGAGAGAGAGCTGAAGACTCAACGTCAGGGCAGACTGAACTCAGATCAGGTCAGTCATGATTAGAGAGCCTGATGAACTGCTAATGATAGAGCTGGGAGTCGATTCCAGAAAGATTTGATTCTTTGATTCTGTATCCTTGAGAATCAAGAGGTAGAACTGATTCCATAAGAGAAATCACAACAAATACAGCGAGGAGTCAATTATCTGAATCAAGTCCACTGACTCCAGATCTAGGAATGAAGATCAATTCCAAAACTTGATGATCATTTGATGAGCTCTGCTGAATCACAGGTAAAAACTCTGCTAATGATAGGGTTGAAAGTCGAATCCAAAAAGATTTGATTCTTTGATTCTGTATCCTTGAGAATCAAGAGGCAGAACTGATTACATAAGTGAAATTGCAACAATGACAGTGAGGGATCAATTCTCTGAATCAAGTCCATTGATCCAAAACAAGAAATCAGGACTAATTCTTAATGTTGATGATCATTTGATGAGCTTTGCTGGATCACGGGTAAAAACACTGCTAATGATAGGGCTTGAGTCAATTCCAAAATGAATCAATGCATTGATTCTGTGTCCTTGAGAATCAAGAGGTAGAACTGATTCCATAAGAGAAAACACAACTACAACAGTGAGGAAACAATTCTCTGAATCAAGTCTATCGACTCCAGGACTAGGAATCAGGATTGATTCCAAACTTGATGATCATTTGATGAACTCTTCTGAATCACAGGTAAAAAACAATGCTAATGATAGGGCTGGGAGTCGACTTCAAAAAAAAAAAAACTGATTCCTTGATTCTGTGTTCTTGAGAATCGAGAGCTAGAATTAATTCCATAGGAGAAATCACAACAACTACAGTCAGGAATCAATTCTCTGAATCAAGTCAATTGATTCCAGAACTTGATGCTCATTTAATGAGTTCTTCTGATTCACTGGCAAAACCACTGCTAATGATAGAGCTGGAAGTTGATTTCAAAATGAATCGATTCCTTGAATCTGAGTCCTTGAGAATTAAGAGGTAGAACTGATTCCATAATAGAAATCAACTTCTTAGTTCAGTTTAAATTCTCCTTTGCGAATATTGATCTGAAGTGACTTACTAATGATGATCAGACACACTTCAGTGAGCAGATTTAGATGACTCACTTCAATGAATAGGTCAAAATAAGCACATTTATGGTTAACTTATAGCATTGCATAATTTCCAGAAAGAATCAATACCTGGATTCCAGAGGTGTTGAGAACTGAGAGTGGATTCCAAAGTTCAGAATCGATTCTATAAGCAAAAGCAACTCCTCTGTTCATTATAAAAAAAAACTCTAATACGTAATCTGACTCTCTTTAGCGAATAAAGAACACAAGTCAATTGCTAATAATGCTCAGATATATCATTGCGTAATTAAATAATCAATTATTTTATATAATGAATAATGAACAGAAGAGACTTGATCAGATACATTTCCATAAACAGATTCAGATTGTTCGCTTCAATTAATTGGTTTAAATAACTCAATTCGTGGTTCACTTCTACTATTGGCAATTTCTAACAGCTGGTCATGGTTCGCTCCAATATCCAAATAATAGACAATGTAAATGTAAACTGCATGGAATAAAACTTACTTGCTTGATTAAGCTTCCTTTTAGCTTATTTATTACTGGTAAGGTTTGAGTATATATATTTTTTTAAGAATTGCAACAACAGTGAGGAATCAATTCTTTGAATCAAGTCCAATGACATCAACTAGGAATGAGGATCAATTCCAAAACAGGTAAAAACACTGCAAATGATAGGGCTGGGAGTTGATTCAAAAAATAATCAATTACTTCATTCTGACTCCTTGTGAATCAAGAGTCGATTCCAAAGTTTAAAATTGATCCCAAAAGAGGAATCTGCTTTACCCCAAACTTATTTACTTCTGATGAGGGTTTGAGCATGAAGATTGAAAAAAAAAAAATCGCTTCGACAATGAGAAATCGATTCTCTGAATCAAGTCAATTCATTCTAGAACTAGGAATCAAAATCAAGATTAATTGCAAATATTGTAACTGAACAGCCCATGCTAATAATGCAACACACACACACACACACTTATTCTGACTTGTGTTTCCTCTTTTCTGACAATAAACGTCTGTATCTGTGATTGTCTTACACAGAGACTCTCTATAGAAAGACAAACACTCTCCAATCGATGAATCTGTCTGCCTGCACGAGCACCAATCCTGATGTTTATTCTATTAAATGAGATTTTGTCATCAGGATTACAGCCACACACACACTGTACATGCAGAATCCTAATAAAGCATTAGAAACTGCGCTGACCGCAAGCCAGCAGAGCAGTCATTTCAGCATTCTGCTTTCATTTGATTCATTTATTTCCAACAGTATAATCCACTCCTAAAAACAATTATTCAAACACATTTCCTCATAATCGACAAAAACCTCTTCATAAACCCTGCATAAACCCTAAAACAACAATAGATTTGTACCTGTTGAAGATTCAAAAACAGATGGGACAGGAGCAGTTAAATTCAGGTCAATTGGTGAAATAGAGATGTGATTTGAAACAGGTGAGGTCAACAGGTGATTGTGATTTTGATTTGGTATAAAAGCAGCATACAATAAAGGTCTAGTCCTTTAGGAGCAAAGATGGGCTGAGGATCAGCAGTTTGCCAACAAATACCTGAGAAAATAATTGAAATGTTCAAAAACAATGTTCCTCAAAGAAAGACAGGAAGACATTTGGATATTTCACCTTCAACTGTGCAGAACATCATTAATAGATTCAAGGAATCTGGAGGAGTTTCAGTGTGTAAAGACAAGGGCACAAGCCTAAGCTGAACTAGCGTGATCTCTGATCCCTCAGGCGGCACTGCATCAAGAATCCTCATTCATCTATAAGTAATATCACCACATGGGGAAGAACACATTCTGCACACATTACAAAGTCCTAGCTGCTAAGGAAGAGGATACAAGTACTTGACTGGCCTGCCTGCAGTGCCGACCTGTCTCCAATAGAGAATGTGTGGAGCATTTTAAAGCACAAAATGTAACAAGGAAGACCCCGTGCTGTTGCCCACCTTAAGACTTGTTTGCATGATGAATGGGACAAAATGACACCTGAAACACTTAATCACTTGGTATCTTCAGTCCTTAAATGTATTTTAAGGCCCAATCCCAATTCGACCCCTTAGCCCTTCCCCTTAACCCTTGTTTTGTGCGTTCCTGTAAAGGGGTAGGGGTGTCCCAATTTTCTTTAGCTTGAAGGCGTAGGGCTAAGGAGAAGGGCTAGATAGCCCTTCGAACAGAGATTTTTCAGGACCACACTCGAAACCAAGGGGTAAGAAAGCTTCCCAGAATACACCAGTCACAACGGCAGGATAGCTGCACCCGGAGGTAAGGAGATCCACAAATTAGTATTTTTTTGTCATTATTACACATTTTTACAACAAACAAGCACATGTTTAATATATTCATAACGCTGTTTGTGTTTTACCGGCAAGCTTTAAAAAAAACACTAAAATAAAAACAGCTAAATTTGGCGATCTATAATCCCTAATAATAACTCCTGTACAGCAGTCCCACAACATTCTGACACTCGATGACACTCGAATACCCTGTCAGAAAAGTCTAGTGGCTGAGAACGAGCTTTTTACAGTGTCTGCTATAATGTTAATGTTGTTTTGGTGTGTTTACATTGATGAATATGGCCACTGTGTAAATGCACAGTACAGTTACGATCTTATTGCCACATTAGATCAGCATGATAACATGATATTGTTGCCTTCAATGATTTTCCTGAAGATAAACACCAAAAAATAACACAACTGAGATAACTACAGCAGCCGCCATCGTCTGATCTCATATGAAGCAAGAGATCGAGATGACATATGATGACGTGTGCAGGTGCTGTAGTGCTGTCCCATTTCTTAGGGGTAAAATTTGAAGCCCTTCCCCTTCACCCTCGGTTTTAAGGGCCATGGGGAAGAGGAAGGGGTAGGGGTACAAAATAGTATTGGGATTGGGCCTAAGTGTTGTGAAATGGAATGGCAACATTACAAAGTGGTAAACGCTTTACTGCTCCAACTTTTTTAGAAATGTGTAGCGAGAACCAAACTTGGAATACGTGTTTATTTTGAAAAAAATAAGAAATAAATCATGAGGAACCAAGAGGAATCAAGAGGAATGTTTGTTGTATTGTCTGCAATGAAATACAAGTCAAAGTAAATGTAGAAATCAATACTTTCTTTTATTATTTGCGTTTTCAATACTAGCCCAACCTTTTCTGATTTGGGGTTGTAAAACGATAAGATTATATTTATAATACATTTAAATATACTTAATTTTTCCCCCTAAAGAAATAAAAAAAAATTCAATTGTTTACAGAACAAACCACTGTTGTCCAATGACTTGTCTAATTTACATAATTAAGAAAACTAATTATTTTATTTTCCTTTGATTTTTGCCTTCAACTGTATTGTCGTCTATTCCTACAAATTTAAATGTCATTAAATATAAACTAGGCGATGCGGTGACGCAGTGGGTAGCACATTCGCCTCACAGCAAGAAAGTCGCTGGTTCGAGCCTCGGCTGGGTCAGTTGGCATTTCTGTGTGGAGTTTGCATGTTCTCCCTGTGTTCGCGTGGGTTTCCTCTGGGTGATCCGGTTTCCCCTACAAGTCGAAGACATGTGGTACAGGAGAATTGGGTAAGCTAAATCATCCGTAGTGTATCAGTGTGTGTGTGTGAATGAGTGTGTATGGATGTTTCCCAGTGATGGGTTGCAGCTGGAAGGGCATCTGGTGTGTAAAATATATGCTGGATAAGTTGGCGGTTCATTCCGCTGTGGTGACCCCA